>JASSUY010048952.1:0-13551 GCA_032466535.1 Forpus xanthops
TCATCCATTTTCCCCTTCTTGAAAATGGGGGTTATATTTCCCTTTTTCCAGTCATCTGGAACTTCACTTGACTGCCAAGACTTTTCAAATATGATGGACAGTGGCTTAGCAACTTCATTCACCAGCTCCTTCAGGACCCACAGACGGATTTTATCAGGTGCCATGGACTTGTATACATTCAGGTTCCTATAATGATCTCGAACCAGATCCTCTCCTACAGTGGGCCCAAGGTCTTCATTCTCACTGTCCCTGAATCTGCCTTCCAAGACTTCTTTATTGGCTTGTAAAACTTTATCATATACTCTCCCATACCCCAAGAGTACTCTTTACTAAGCTCCTAGTTCCTACTTTCCAAAAGACACCACACACCTATAAGGAAAATTCAGCCTAGGAGCCAAAGTTTGTCAGCTTATTCTGAAGTTTTGGCTTGAATTGTGATGGCAAAGAAGATGCTGTTAGCAACAAAACAGCTGCAGTTTAACTGCCGATTAAGAAGTCAGTGGCATCTGTTCAAGCACCACCTCCATTCGTACTACTATCATTTCCTGTTACTACCCACTCGCATGTGCTGAAACAGTCCATACATTTGCAGTGAGAGGATTGTTATAAAGTTGATTTCCTGAGAGCCTCTAGGATTGTTTCTGATGTTTTGGATGCATAATTAAGGGCAGGATTCGAGCTAACACAGGATTAGCTGATCATTAGGGAGGGTTTTGATGAGTGATAAATCCAGGTCTTCCCCAGGCTTAGCCAACAGAGTGCAAGTTTTCAAAGTACTGAAGTACTCATGTGATACTGCCCAATTCACTAGTGCTGGCCAAGGAGGTGACATACAGCTGTCCTCTGCCCCCAGAAGGGACAGTTAAGGACCAGTCTGCATGACAGGCTGAAAAGGGATATATAAGCTGTACTGCTGACATGAATTGATTCTAACATGGGTTGACTTTGAAAACAGCATTTTAACAGGGAATATGATCCAAAGCAGACAGGAGTTTACGCTAGTTGGTGAAGCAAAGGAAATAACAGTCCCTAATTTTGGGAGGTCAGTTGTCCAATGGCAGTAGTTTCAAAATTATCTACCAATCTGTTAACTTGTTAGAATGTAAATTTCCTTTTACAGGCTGTATTGTTATCCCTTTGAAAAATGGTCTTTGCTGCAGTCTGGAGGAATCTGTTAGGAAGCAGAATACAGGCTGAATGGAGCAGAGAGATGTGGGAAGTTTGGTTCTTTTGTCAAATCTTGGCTTTCTATACTGAATTTGAGTAATTTTTGTGATGTTTTGACTTCTCTGACACTTTTTTTTTTTTAGATGCTTTGTATTGCATATAATTGATCTGCTGGTGTGGCTGAAAATTCAGTCACAATAAAAATCTAATGGTTTGATCACAGTATCACAGAATGGTTGAGGTTGGAAGCACTACTGGGGTCATCTACTCCAATCTCCCTGCAGGGTCACCTACAGCATGTTACTCAGGATTCTGTCCAAGTGACTCTTATCTCCAGGGAAGGAGACTTCACAGCCTTGTGGACAAGCCTTGGTAGTCTTTCCATGACATGTCTAATTTGAGCCCCTGTCAGACAACAAGCCTCTCTAGACAAGTGGTTGGGTTGGCAGATGAGTCACTCACAGCAATCACTTGCTGCTTCTTCCAGTGATCTGCGTGTCAAGGGTCCAAGATGCTGGTCACCAGGGAGGTCAGGTTTTCAAGAGCCATTTTTTAGTAGCCGACACCTTTCTTGGCTTCATCTGTGCATCTCTTGGGGCTGATGTGCAGGGGCAGCAAACATTCTCATAAAACGAATGTTTCTATTTTTTTCAGTGTGGACAGAAATGATGAATAGACTTCATCAAACTTCTAAACCTCCTGGTATTTTTTAGGGCATGACTCTCTTTAGAATGTTGTAAAGTTCTGTTCACCAAAAATAATAATAGTAATTTTTATTCCTTTTAACACCTTTCTTCCCATAGTGCTTCAGAGACTGATAAACTAGATGTAACAAGTAACCACATCTGAAATGCAGCCAATTCTGCGGTGAAACACATCAGTTATAAAATGGCAAACAATAACGCTTACAAATGGGTTAGGAGAGGACAGAAGTAGTAATAGTACATGCAAGTGAAATTACAGAGGGAATGTATGAGTGCAAGACAGGAATTTGGTCAGTACATACCATTTTTAAAGCTTACACTAAAAATAAGAATTACAGGGAAGTGCTAGTGGCTGAATGTTCTTTTAATCCTACTTTCAACTTGTTGACAAGTGTGTTCAGTATGTGATGAAAGCAACTGAAATGTTTGACCAAAATATGAAACATTAAGATTTTGTTTCACACTACAGCTATTTTTAGGAAATTATCATTGTTTTTTACCAGGAAGCGCTATTCTATGCAAAATAAATAGCTACCCAGGAAGAGGAATAGTCTTGAGGAGTTCCATCAAGTTCAGGCCAAGGAGACTGTGTGTCAATGAGCACTCTTTTTCCCTATCACACCCCATCCACGGAGAGTGGGACATGTCACTAACTTATTGATATTAGGGCATGCAGTGTCTTGATGGTTTTCTATATTACACCTCACTATCCTTTAAGGAAAATGAGGTACCCAACCACCCACACTTTAACTTGCAACTATTATTGTAAGAGGCGTTAGAGCTAAGGTTTCTTTCAGTAAACTCTGCCTTGTCTGGATTCCCTTATATCCACTCGTGATTTCCTTGCAGTACTCTCAGGCAACATAAAGAGCTCTGTGTTCAGCCTATGAAATCTCCCATTTCCCAAGAGCTTCATGAAAGTGTGTTTAATTATTTTTAGCAAGGTAATATTGGGGTTTAGACAATGCAGACCCAACTGTGTTAGTCTTTTCCTGACAATTCTGCTTTAATCACTTATCATGTTTTTGAGGTAATGCTTAGCAGCCCTGGTGCAGGGCTCACTGGTGCCAGCACATGTACAGATATCAAGATCAGAGGCCCCATTCATCAGTAGCTCTGTTCCAATGGACACAGTAAACTTTCCAAACTGGTGAAGGAAGCTGGTAATGGTAGTGAAATTATGCCACGTACAGCAAAATCTTGACTTCCAGTTGAAGTAAGACTCCTCAGGGTTGTACCTCCATCTTAGCCTAGGTCTGGTTCAGCAATAGACGCAGACCTGTATGCCAAGCAATTTTTCCTGAACACCTCATGGTGTTAAGCCCAAGGGAAGGCAAAGTGCTGTGGAAGGGAGACCAGGGCTGGGCATAGCTGCTCCCTTCCCACATTGATTCTCCACCTGCCTCTGCTGTCGGTGGGGAGTCCACTAGGTACTCTATTAGGAAGAATATCATAATTCCTACGTTAATCTCTCTCCTCCTGTCCCCTGAGCTGGCATTGTCTCTGAAAGGTGAGGAACACCTCTAGAGCTGGCCAGGGAGGGAGGGTGAAGAGGGGAACTGTTCTACTGTTGATGCAAGGTTGTATTTTGCCATATCTGGGCTAAGGACAAAAAAGGACTTTTTGGCTTTGTTCCTCCCCTCCATCAATAGGATGACATGTGATTTTTCATATGTTGCTATGAAATCTGGAGCTAGCTTTCAGTAAGCACTAGATCTTTGTGGGTTTTTTTGAGTCCCTGATATTATTTAGCACTCCTGACAAAAAGCTGGTGTAGTGTGTAGCCTGAAATACAGACGGATAATTCATGCCATTAAAATTATTTTGCTATTAGTCCAGCTAAAAAGTGAGGAAGCAATTTAGCCATTTGACCCATATTAGACCTTTCTGATAACCATTCTAACCTCCAAACCCAGATGTCTCACACTAAATTGTTTAGCAGTTGAACATGCATTTCACGGGAAAAGCATATTGCTCAGGCTGTATAGTAGGAGTGATGGGAAATGTGCTATTCTGGCGTCCAGCTAGCACAAAGGCCAACTTCTTTCTCTTTGCTGCATTGACATTCTTCAGCTTCTTTTCCACATTTTTTCTATTTGTTCAGACAATGTGAATCTTGAAATGATGGGAGGATGCCTGCAGCCTCCTGGATAAACTGGTGTTGGCAGTTCAGCCAAACACTTTGCTGTAGTTTAAAACTGCACTTGAAATCCAAAGAACTCAAATGCCTCTACACTCCCGCCCAAACAGACATTGTGTAAATGTTTAGTCTGAGGTATTTTATTATCTTGTTTATCTTCTATTTGAGAACCAACATGTAACCTGTCCTGGATTTTTTACTACTATTTTTTCTGCAGTGATTGAAAAACATAGTGAAGTCAGTTTGCTGAGCCTCTGTCCTCCTAGTCACAGTGAAAGCATCAAAATTAAATAGTTACCTAGGTTGAGGGGTTGGAAAATTGTTGCTGCTGCTGTGGAACCTGGGATTTCTGTGAAAAAGAATAAAAAAAATCTCTCATGCAGAATATATTCAGATTTTTTTATTGTTATTTTTTAATTCTTGAGAATTTTATTCAATATAGACAAGAGAAAACATTTTTCCATGAAATGCTGGAGAGGTTTCAATGTAATGGGCAGCTGGGAAATATTATAGATCAAATTAAAACCTTCTGAATTGGATTTTTCACAGTGGTTGGTGATTATTACTTATTACAGTACATGTTAAATTGCCTTTGCTTGCTCCTGATGATTTAGCTTACATATTCACTCTTGAGTAGCTGAAAGGTTTGAGCAGCAGAATTGATTCCACTTGGAAAGAGGCTCCCAGACTTCAACATAAGATGTATGTTTCTGGTCAACTATTTCCTGCCTTGCCTGGCTGGATGTTTTTCTTACTATGAGATGGTTTGAAAGGAAGAGCTCATCATTATTTATTGCAGAGATGTGTGGGTGCTATTTTTTAGTTTTACTAGGTGACATAATAATGTCTGTCTTAAAATAAATGCTTTTTGAGGACTTCATTTTCACAGACATTTCAGATCAAATCCAGCTGAATCACTGGGCCAGCAGCCACCCGTAATAATTGAGACCATTAATTTCAGGAGAATTACATCAATGTTCAGTTTGTCCAGGAAGCAGAAGATTCGAGATTAGTTACCTAAGTTAGGATGTTGAGTTGCTATTTAGGTTATTCAATTCCCTTATGGTGAATTAGTGCCAGTATAATCAGAGTACCCAGCCATGTATCAGGGATCAAGTGAACCAGATCTCACTTGTCCATTTTCCTCTATGGTGCATCTTTGTATTTTATGACTGTGGCAACCAATAGTACCAAAGCTTATGAGCTTTCAGACTTACTGAATATATATATTATCAAGAGATACAAAGGAGAAGAGCAGACTCGTCATTTGTTAGATTGCTGTGCTATAAGTGCTAGTGAAAAGAAAGGATCTTCAGCAGCATAGGTTGTTCTGATGTTCATCAAGTCATTTGTTCAGTAGTTTGGGATTAGAAACCCAGAATTTGAATTACTAATGGCCTTTTACTTTGCTGTAAGGTAAGATTTGACAAATGCGTCATCAGTATTGTTTGTTAAATCTGTATTTAACAAGTTGAGCGGAACTGCAGAACTTATAACAAGTATTAAAACCAACATAAAAATATTTTAAATCTTCAACCAAGGTGGATGATTTCTTCATCCAACAAAACTTTCCTATGGTACAAGAACAGGCAGGATTTAAGAGCATGAGCTTTTTATTTTTATACGCTTTCTTGTTGCTTAAAACCTTTAAACCTCTAAACCTTACTTCTCTTAGTGTAGAAAGCTATGTTCATTACTTGTCAGAAACACAGAGGCTTTGCAACACAGGGGTGTATTTTTAGACAGGGTAGGAAAATTCACAGGCAAAGTATTGCCCTGCTGTGTTGAAAGAGAAAGCTGTTTCGCTCTGTTGCTATGTCACATGATGGAGGAGCAGGAACCACATGTTTTAAGAGGGTACTAGAGCCTTTCTTGTTATCTTCACTAAGTAAAGCCATGCTCCTAGCTTCTACTTTCAAGATGGATTACATTACTAAAGTGTACTTATCTAGGTATTGACCCAAAGGTCTATTAAAACCAGAGGGTTCTCCATGTGGCCTTCAAGGGAAAGAAAATTAAAAAAAAAAATTAAAAAAAAAAGAGTTTGAATATTTTCTTCTTTTTCCATACAAACCTGGTCAAACATTACAAAATGTGTTTTGTGAACTTTCTTCAAAATTTGTTGCTGGATGCTCAATACAAAAACAATCCAGAGAGTCCTGTGCCTTGTTCTACCCTACATGTGTTCAAAAACACCCATAAAGCAAGGCTTAGTTACTTGTTCCTTTATAATCATATAGAACCTCCAAAAAAATTAATATTCTTCCCCTGTTCCCCTTAGTTGTAATGGTTTTCCTTATGATCTGAGAGTTAAGATATATGGCTGTGCATCTGGAGGCTTTTTCTACTCAGCTCCAAGATCTTAGTACAAATGATACTAACAGGCAACCAACCAAGGAAATTATGGTGCTTGGACTGCGTCTTTGAAAAGGATGTTTTGAGTGACATACGATTATAATTTTCCGGATAGCATTCAGATGTCAGAACTGGCAGTTGCTTCCCCAAACAGCAGGTGTTCGAGCTGTCAGACAAGATAGTAATAAGTACCAAAAGAAAAGTTTGTGAGAAATTCAATATAGCACAATGTCCATGTTTGATGGCATGTAGAGTCATTAGGCAGTGAAAGTCTTATTAAATCCGCAGACTGATAATAACAGATACTGAATTTGGGGAAAGTCAGTGTTGCGTATGAATGCTCCATTATTCCTTGTTAATATGACAAAGACTTTCACAGAGCAATCTCCATATATTTACCCCAGAGCTGTTCTAAGTGGGCACTCTTGTGAACAGCCCTGAGACAATTATCTGTCCTAACTCCTGGGATTGTCTCACTGCAAAGAGTGAATAAAAAGATTGCATTACTATCTGAACTGTTCCCCTGAAAAGTTCTGAGGTATAGACATGGGTACTGAAGGCAAGTTTACAATCCTGTGTATTTTTAACTGAGTAAGGTTAACATCTAGATGTAACCTTTTGTATTGCAGCTCACACACAGATGTCATGGGACATCCTTATGTGAAAAAAAAAAAGCTAAAAAAAACCAAAAACAAAACCAGAAAAAAAGGCACAAGAAGCCAACCCAAAAATCTGCCTTTAGGGTGTCTCTGGTTTTAAATTGTAGAAAAGATACAGGTCTTCTAAGCTGCTGATCCTTCTGACAGACCTGTGCTCCTATCCTGACACGTCCATATTCACTTAAAATATGCATTGTTGAAATTTCTTCCAGGACACTGTTAAGCTAAAAAGGTGAGTGATCCAAAGAAAATGTGCTTGCTCTCAAAAATGCCTGTTGTTCCCTCACTTCAAATATTGACATTTGTCTGGGTGCTTCTCGTTGTTTAGGTTGTCCACAGACCAATTTAACTGAGGCTAGCTTGCCAAGAAATAAGATGTGTCTCAGTAGGAAATGTCATAATCATTACCACTCCTTAGTGCACACTTTCTGCCTCATTTCATTTTTTTATTGTAATCAATCAATGTAATTTACGAATTGATGAAGCTGCTACCTGAATGTCACCATGCTATGCAGTTCTGCCTTCATATTAATGTTAAGTACACAATTTTATTAATTTTTTTTGCATTAATTTTCACTTGATGTTTGGGTGTGCCTTACTAGATCAATATAGCTCAAAGATCTGTTCACTGGTATGTTACTTGAGGGTTTTAATTCACTGCTATGTGCTTGATGTCAGAGAAAGCCATTAAAAGCAGCATGTCATATATAGATTATAGATCTATAGTCAGAAAGTTTTCATTTTAAAAAAATGTTTCTTTCAGTCTAGTTTTCACTGTAGAATGACTGAAATGTCTTGAGAGAAGGAAAATTCTCATAAAAACTTGCTAAACTTAAAAGATATCTTAATCTGTTCTTATTGTGCGGTAACTTTTGCTTTATAATTGCTTTATAATTTCTATAGTTATGTTTTCATTTCAAGGGGCAGCTTAATGGCACAGAAGAATAGAGATAGCAAGGGAAATTCTGATTTAATTCCAGAAAAAGAAATTTACAGTGAAAGAGATCAAACACTGGAGCAAGATGCCCAAAGAAATATTAAAATATTAAAATCTTCAGCCTTGGAAATATTCTTGATTTGGCTGGACATGATCCTGAACAACCTGTTCTAACTCCACAGATGGATCTGCATTTAGATGAGACTTGGACTGGATGACCCCAGGAAGTCCCTTCCTACCTAAATCATTCTCAGATTCTGAGAATACTCTACTCTTCTGTCTATAGTTGGATAAGCAAGTGCTAGCATACAAAGGCTTATAAAATCTGAAATTTTAAAGGGTAGCAATAAATTATAATCATAAATTTTTCTCTCTGAATGTTACTTACAGTGAAACATGTTTCACAAAGTTACTATAGACTGAATTCACCCTCATTTGTACCAGAGAGGTCACTATTCTCTCTCCCTGGCTAATGGACCTAACTCCTTTGGCATTGGCCTCCACTTTCCACTGATTTTTCTGGCACTCAGACCATTAAAACAGCATAGGTGAACATCCTAGTAAGTGGTTCATTCCACCTCCCAGCGCTAGAAGAATCTTCCTTACTGCCTGCTGATAGTGCTTTTCCTTGTCTCATTCTAAATCTTCCAAATGACGTTTCCACTACCACATTTGTCAACCTAATTATTAAACAAGAGAGCTCAATCTCATGAAGTTTTCCCTAATGCTAACCTAAGTTTTGCCCTCTTATCTTTTTCTGTTAATCTTACTTCTATTTCACATATTATATTAATATACAAAACTCACTCCTTGTGTTTAAATATTTCTTGTTCTTTTAGCAGCTTATATGTTATCACCTTCATTTTCCTCTGGGTATTATTGCTCTTCCCAGCTATTCTTTGCTTTTCTAAAGTCTTGCCATCTTTTTGATCACTGGACATGTGGAACTAAGTAGCTCCTTCAAGGCCCATATGTACCAGAGCCAAGAAGAATTTTAGTTATTTTTCCCTTGTTCTGTGATGAAGTACCTCTGTAAGAACAGGATGGAAGTACATTTAACCTTCCTTTCCTGAATTTGTACTGCAGTGCAGCTGTAGAAATTTATCATCCACTGTCTTCATCAGTGTTCCTTCAGCATTGCTGGCTCCCCATGGAATAGTCCCACTCTGTAGGTGTGTTCTGGGGTGTCAGAGATGATCCTTTAAGACAGGTTGTAAAAATTACTAGGTTCATATTTCTCAATGGAAAAACAGAAACTGAGAATAAATGTAGTGAAATGCTCTATATGCATTTAAACCAGCCAAGCCATGGGATCTGTCTCGAGCATAGCCTTCCTTTCCACATGTTTCAAACACTAATAAATGCTGCCTTCATGCCATGCAACTGTATGAAAGTACAGACTATACAGAGATTTTCATGCAGCTCTTAACTCTCATCATGTCTCATAAAATGGTCACCTGATGAACATGAGACCAAGTGAGAAATACTTCAAGCCTGTGAAGCAAACAAGTGGAGAAAGAGAATCAAACTCATTGTAGTAAGGAGGAGGAGGCCAAGAAAATGGTAATTTCCCTAATGTAAACACCTTATATAGCACTCTCACTCAAAGTTCACATAATAAACTAACAGCTACCCACATTCTCATTCCCTTTCCTCTTGCCAATCTGTACTCCATCTGGCTCCAGCCCTGAGGAGGCCTGCTGGCTGTGTGTCTCTGTGTGTGTGCACAGAAGGACTATTTCTACCTGCTTATCTTTTGGGTACTTTCTTCATTCAACACTACCAGGAATATGTTTCTGTTTAGCTAGGGAAAAAAAAATGGATTTCATATTGAGGGAAAAGAAAATAAATACATTTAAATTGCAAGAAAAATTTTACCAATTCAAAATAGTCTGATGGCTCTCTAAACTCAAAACAGAAGCATGGGAGGTTTGCCCACCAGTACAAAGATGTGAGTCTGAATCACCAGAGAGGGAGGCCACCATGCCAGCAAAGCTCTGCCTTAACTACATCAGGAAAAATATGGAGCCCTGTGCTGACAGTTCATCAGTCTCCAACAGTAATCCATGTGCAGAAAAAAGTGCTGGGCATCTACATTTCTGTATTGGCTGCAGTGAAACACACAGGCAGCCTTGCAAACAGATAAATGTCTTGCAATCCACAGAGGATGTTACTACACAGCTTGACCTGTGAGACACTGAACCTAGTGTCCATCATTTAGGACCCCTTTGACCTGTGAGACACTGAACCTCGTGTTCATCGTTTAGAGTCTGATCTATATCTGCTTCTGCTTATCATGAAACTTGACTGTAGGATCTATTAGATGAAACAGGCCTTTATTAAACCTGTAAATAATCACTATGCTGCAGTAACAAGACAGTCACGTCTGTCCACAGCTTGGGAAAAGTGGTGCTCAGTTCAAAACAGTACTTTTATTTCCAACTTTTTAACAGAGATCAGCTTCTAAATACGATATCGTTTTGCTGGTGTTTCTGGAAGCCAACCTTTCTGACTATTTTTCTTTGGCATTTACTATTCCAGCAAAGAATGATCTTAATAATTTTATATGAGTTGGTTAGTTTTTCATCTCACATTTATTTGAAAAGCAGCACTTGTGAATTGGTCAGTGTTTCCAATATATTTCATCCAATATTTGCAGCTTCAAAGTTAAAGCAATAAGGATTTTTCTTGTGGTTTTTTATTTTTTCAATTCTTTTTTTTAACTATGGGCACATCTTAGGAACAACACAAATTTTGCACTTTAGCTTCTCTGTGTGCTCTGTGCTGCCATATGTTTTCCATCAAGGTTTGCTCTGACTTCTCTGCTTGTCGTTAGTGCTGAGTGACAGCAAAATGGCTTCCTGTCAGTAAGCAAAAGGGTTGTGGCCTTTTCATTCTGTCTGTCATCTGTTCACAAATTAAAAGTCCATGAAATTGAGGGACAGATCTCATTAAGTTGTGCCAGAGCTTTAAACCAGGCTACTGGGCTCTGCATCAGAAAATATACTGAGTCAGGTTTTTAGAGAAACTTTTGCTGATCCTATATCTCTCAGTTTGGGTGAGGGGAAGGCACTTAGGTACTCCAAATAAACCTGATTTTCAGGAAATTACGGATTCTGAAAAAGGTCTCCTTTAAAAGTATATCAAAGCAGGAAATTCTATTCAAACATTTTTTTTAATAACCACTGTTTTTCTGTCTCTCTTTTGTCACTACCTGTTCAACATTACTAGCATGTTCACTTCTTCAGCTGTGGAATTTCCACACTAAACCTCAAGTGAAAAGATGGTGTTTTAACAGGATCTTAGAAAGATGCTTTCCTCTCCATCTAGTATATCTGTGCTGCAGGAGTAAGCATCCTGGTTATTTACATAGATATGAATGAACATATATTTTATTTGTGAAACTATCATCTGAAAATACTAATGCAATTTTTTATTAAGGAGTTATCTTTACTTCGTTGAGAATTAATTTTTTTTTCAAAAAGAAAATTGTCTAGAGATAAAAATCTTATGAAAGTGGGATTTTCCCATAGGATGTAGTCTCTCTTATTATTTTTTCTAATATCCCTGGGCATCAGGCATCTCTGTGGTGATATGACAAGTCCAAGGCCAAACTGGAACTATAATCCAGTGAGTCAGGGTCAGGATGAGGTCTGGTGAGAGTAACCTGGGCCAAACACAGCCCAGTGGTCACCAGACACATCCATTGTGATGGGCAGGCATGAATCAGTTTACAGGTCAGAGCCTGGGGGCCATGAGCAGGCATAGGCTGTGATGTGATGGAGGCCATAGCTAAGGCTGGGGCCAAGCAAAGCTTGGAGCAGCACCTACAGGGAGGAGGTTCAGCTCTGGTTGAGTACTTCTCAGGATCAGCAAAGGATCAACTCCATTATCTGTAAGTCAGTCCTCCCCAGCAGCCAAACCTACCGGATGAAGTATACTATCATGGCACTTACATTCTTTTTTCATAGATATCTGAAAACAGTATTTTTACAAACCACAAAAATGTCTGTCTCTAGTGGAGACTGATCATTATTATTCAAAAGATCTAAGGCTAGGTAATCACCTTGATTTTGTTTTTTTTAAGGGGTGGCAAAATTCAAACAAAAGACTTCTAATTGCCTACAGTGCTTCTCCATGCAACACCAAGAGACATAACATAGAGAGGCTATGTTGTCCTAAGGATAGCTAATACTGTGTATTCCATATATCTCTTTAAAGAAAATGTATCTGAGGGGTCAGAGGAAAAGGATGAGAAGGGCTGACTGATATGGTCAGACTAAAAGGATAGAGATTATTCAAAATTCCTTAAGGAAGATAAGGTTCTATTTACTACAGTTTAACAACCTCTGAATTCCTTACTAGATGCAGCAGGATCTTTCCCCTCTCAGTGTCTGCACTGAATTCTCAATTAGAGCATTTCTTGAATAAAACCAACAAGATTAATACTAGGGATTTGACTTTTCTACTGTCTTTTGCAAAGGACATAAGCTGACATTCAGCTGGGCTCTTCAAAGCTGAGAAACCCCACCTTGTTCTTCATAATTTCTTTAGTGCAACAGAAAGGACAACCATCAGTCCATGTAAACATGAAATAGAGCTCTTACACACAGATATTGAACTTGAAATGATATTGGTCATTTCTGACATTAGCAACCTAATGCTTATTGCAGCACCTGAATCTTTGCTGTGTTGAACACCTACCATTACAGTTGCCTCAAATACATAAATGGAGATCAGGCCCTAAAAAAAAACTGAGAGCCAGCTATGCTGCCCCACTCAGGCTCTGTTATGTCCTTAGAAATGAGCTTGTCCTTTCTCATATTCTGTTTTCTCCCTTCTCCCTCTTGAAAACTTTTCCATTGTGAACTTGGACAGTAAGTTTAAAATTGTGACTTCTGCCTAGCAATGACCTGTTATGCGCAGTCTTGCTGTAGAACAGGAATAAAAACCTCTCTGGAATAGCAAATTTAATCTTTTTTCACTCATTCCCATATATTTTTTAGCAAATTGGGGCAGGGAGGAGTAGAAAGAAAACTATTTATTCAGGCATATGCATTGTATTATCAATATAGCAGGAGCCCTGGAAAGCTTAACTCCCGAGAGGTTTGCCAAAAGTATCCTTAAAGAAAACAGTGAAAGAAATAATTATGTTGTTTCATTCTGGAAATAAAGAGGCTCTGTTTCATGGTAATATGACATCCTTATAGAGCTGGAGATAATATTATTTATAGTAGTAAAATCTAGTTCTTATTTGGCATTTTCTCTGACTTGATCTCTGTTTTGGAAATCAAGTCTCTCATCTTATTTCCATGCAGATGGAATAACTGAGATACTGGCTGTAAACTGCTTGCAAAAGATTACCCCAAACACTAGTAGTAGAGCCAGGACCAGAATTTGAGACTTGTGGGCACTACACTTTGCATAGAACAGGAAGCCATGCTGCCCCTGTGTTATGGGTTCAGCAGCAGCAGTCATTTTTCTCCTTTAAGTGGTAGCTGGTGCAGCACTGTGTCGTGGTTTGAGGCCCTCAAACAGTTCTGCTCACTCACTCCCCCCTCTTTCTTCCCCAGTCCCGGGGGATGGGGA
>JASSUY010048953.1:0-52758 GCA_032466535.1 Forpus xanthops
GGCTGTGACCTTTTTCTGCCAGCCACTCTTTCATACAGCTATCCACACTTCCCACAAGTACTGTCCTGGGAGACTGCAGTCTTTTGGTTTGTCATTTATTACATTTTTCACTCACATGTGCAAAATTAATTTTCCTCTAATAAGAAAGGTCTACTTAGGTTGTATTTCTTTCAACTAACTAGGTAGTTTACAGCCAACAGCACAAACATAATAAAGAAGGCTGTAACAGATGCAAAAAGACCTTGTACTTGAGCTAAAATGTGTTTCCAGTATGACCTGTGAGTTCTGAGATCTGGATATACTCCAGACTGAGCATTTCTGCTGCCTGCCAACAGCAGCAGTGCTTGCCAGTGTGTGCATTTGGCAAACACATTTTCCTTCCTCAAGGACAAAAATACCCATTTCAGGGTTGTCTGATCGTAAACGTACACCTCAAAGTGCCCTGGTTTCTTTATTCACCAAAGCCATAAGCAAGGAGAAGTACATTGTTATGGCTGTGATGGGTACTCTGAAGTCCATGCTTACTCACAAAAAAAAAAAAAACGTACATCAATTGTTAAAAAGTTTCCTGAAATAGATTATTTTAAGGCTGTATGCTGCTTTGGTTTGTATTACAGATTACTGTTTGTGAGGGTAAAACATGGAGAGTCACACAGCCCACCTGCTTCTGTAGCTCTGGCACTGCCTACTTAGCTCGTATTATCTTTTATGAACCAGTTTCATAGGCTTGAGCACTGTGTGCACTGCTGGTCATACTGAGCATAGGTGCTGCTCCCAGCCTTCACTTAGGCATGCAGTCCTGTTCTCCAGGATCCCTTATTAACCTCTGTACTAAATGGCTAATTTTACTTTTGTCAGTGCAAACAAGACTTGTATGCTACCAGGTGTTAGTTAACACATTTAGACACTTTTCTATTTGATATTCCATATATTACCAGAATT
This sequence comes from Forpus xanthops, assembly GCA_032466535.1. Classification (NCBI taxonomy): domain Eukaryota; kingdom Metazoa; phylum Chordata; class Aves; order Psittaciformes; family Psittacidae; genus Forpus; species Forpus xanthops. The sequence goes on from JASSUY010048953.1 coordinate 943, forward strand.
CACGATTTTAAAAACCTTTCTTGAGCCTCTGCTGTTAAAAAGCCAGGAAAAAGGGGTTCATTTCATCTAAGTATGTTAAAAGTAGTTGAACTGGCTTGCTTTCATTAGCCAAATGCTCTTGTAATTAATTTCATTAAATGAGTCCCAGAAAATTAATAAGCATTAATAACTCAGAGTTGCTAATTGTGTTTGGTTTCTTCACAGACAGTTGCCGCACACTATTTCTATAAAGCTGCCCAAGGAGGACATATAGAAGGGACTTTACGATGCTCTCTGTATTACATCACAGGAAATATGGAAGACTTTCCTAGAGATCCAGAAAAAGCTGTAATGTAAGGAATGAAGCTATTTGTTAAATGAGATATATTTCTGGTGGGATTATTTTTGTTATTGATGATTTTTAAGTCCATAGGCTAAATATCTTGTACTACATGATGCTTACCCCCTCAACAAAAGGCTCTTCAGCAGTAAAATTTGATCCATATGAATACATGTATTACTTAAATCACCAGTAGATTTTGAGAAATGCTGAGTACTTCTGGTACTTTTACCAGAACAACTCTGAGAGGTTGTATCTAACAAAGCCATGCTTATTTGATTTTGAAGAATTACCAGGCTAATGATGTAGTTTTGCATCAAGAAAAAGGCAGATAATTAGTTATAGCACTTACTGACTTAGGTTTGTTTTCTTAAAAAAAAGTAAATTAATATTGGCCAGGAAAAAAGCCCATAGGATGTCTCTGATATCCTCATGGAGATGAATGGACAAAATGTTCTCAATTCAGTCAGCAGCTGCAAGATTGATGGAGCAGTTATTGTGAAATCCCATAGTTTGTCTTATGGAAGAAGTCAGGAGGTGATCCTATGTCCTTTTGTGTTCATTGAGTCAGTGTGAGTTGGAATAACATTACTGGAGCACAGCTGTTCATTTTCTGTTGTTTGTTCTTTTCTACAGCTGGGCAAAACACATTGCAGAGAAGAATGGCTACTTAGGTCATGTCATCCGAAAAGCTCTCAATGCTTATCTGGAACTTTCATGGTATGCTTGCTCTGTTCTCTTCAAGTTCATTTTCTATTTTCACTTTATAGCATGATAAAATAATTGACCTTGGGCCATTACCTCAAAGAAAAGCACAAATAGCAGCATCACTGAAATCAGTAGCAAAACACTCACTAACATAAGAGAGAGGAGGAGTGACCCAAAGCATAATTCAACAGTTCTTTCAGAATCAAGTGAAAAAGAGGGAGTTTGTAGAAGGAAATAGTGTATCTGCTGCCTGTGATTTTCATCCCATAGTACTGTAGCATGTAATGTGCACTGGATTAGCCAGAGGAGCACCTTTTGCTTTTAACGTTCCCTCTGTTCCAAAAACCATATTTTGCTTTCTCTCTTCTGTCTAATACCAGGTCATGAATACTCAGGCTGCTGGATTGTGTTTGTTCTTTTTTTGTATATACTTAATACTATCTTTTCTGTAAAGTTTAATAGGATGCTGCAGTATCCAGTGAGACAACAAAGAGGTTTCCAAGTAGCCATTTTTGCAGAGGCCTGTAGGCATGAGTATCAGATACTGTACATACAGGCATCAGACTGTCATAGGTGATTAAGACAACGGCTTGTTTAGTCATGCAGCCTTTCTCTGCTAGTACTTAATTAGTGCTTCAAGCTTAGGAGCTCTACAGGAAACTGTCAGTGGATCATTCTGGAGAACCCGAGACTTGACCTCACTTTTTTAACAGTGAACAACTCTTCTTTAATATTTCTGTAGCATGTTCCAATGTACTGCATACAGTCCCATCAAAGTCCTGTGCGTGTGACAGGGCACTAAGATCCCAGAATGTCTGGTCCCAAGAGTTAAAGAGGAAAAACCTCCTGGAGTCTCACTCAAGATGCCATTGATCAGGAGTGTATGAGTACTTACAGATACTGATCCTAGTAATTTCTAGTTACAAGAGCATGTTCATGTTGAAAACTTTGGTCCTGAATATTTCTTCATATCCTTCATGGATGTAAATCGTTACACTGCCAAGCAAACAAAACAGTGTATTCCTGGGTTGTTGGTGTCAGCAGCCATGTGTTCTATATACCTGTTAGTCCTGGTAGTTTGATTCTCAGTGGCTGATTTAAAGGCCTTAAATGTGGAAATTTTTCAGAATTGCCCTTTGAGACATACGGATCAGAAGAACTGACTTCCCAGTTTAGATATCCTGAATTTATTCTGTAGTGCCAGGGTACAAGGCAAGTACAAGGAATAATGCGTGCTCTTTCAGAAGCAGCTGGGGAGCAGGAGTTTACACTGCTAGTTCTGTAAGGGTAACTGCTTTTGCAATTTTATTTGAAATTTCTTTGCTGAAGCACCTACTCTTGAAGTCAAATGTGTATTTAACTGTATTTGCTTCCAGTTTGTGGAGAGAATCACTCAAAGCATAACCCTTTAATAGGAAGTTTTAGCAGGAAAAAAGTTCGCCGAGGTTTTTTTTTTTCATCTTGCAATCTTAAAGACTTCCTCTTATTTTTTAAATGTTTACTCTTCATAATTGTCGTGGTTTAAGGCCCTCACGCAGTCGCTCACTCACTCCCCCCTTTCTTCCCCCAGTCCAGCGGGGATGGGGAGGAGAATCGAAAGAATGCAACTCCCACAGGTTGAGATAAGAACAGTTTAGTAACTAAGGTATAACATAAATCACTACTGCTACCACCAATAATAATACAAGAGAAATACAAGGAAAGAGTACAACAGCTCACCAGCTATATACCCAGTCCAACCATGCAGTGCACCCCCACCCTTCTGGGTCTCTGCTCTCCGTTTTACATCCTGGGCATGACGTGCTGTGGTATGGAATGCCTCTTTGGTGACCTGTCTCTGCTTCCTCATGGCTTCCTCCCAGCTTCCCTTCCTCCCTGGCAGAGAATGAGACTCAGAAAGTCCTTGGCCAGCCTAAATATTATCAAGCAGTAACTGAAAACACTGGTGTTATTAGCACTGTTCCCAGGCAGAAAGTCAAAAACACAGCAGTGCACCAGCTACCAAGAAGGAGAAAAATAACTGCTGCTGTTGATCCCATGACAATAATATTAAGTAGATACAGGACAGAATGTTAAAGAGACGCTCTCCTCTGGAGCACACATGAGCAGTGATGTACCACTGTACTGCAGTAATGAATTGCTATACTGCAAATGCAAAATTAGCTTTTTTTACTTGCCTTACAGTCATAGAAAGAAAAGGGGAAAGAATATCAAAGTAGTTGGATGAGTGATTGACAGATATATATGCATCTAAGTTAATTATGTATTTTTTTTAGCAGAGGATGTAAGTCTTTTAAGAATATTTTATCTGAAGTATTTAAATAGGTAATTGGTCTTTAATATTAATTCAACTTTATCCTCAATCTTGCACTTAAAGTGCCCACTGGAGCCAATCTAGCGTCAATACAGGAGAGAAACCTGCGAATCATTGAGCTCCAGCATGGTTTGTTAAACCAAGCATTGCCAGTAGGTGTAGCTGTTGCATGAGCTTGCCACCCTCTTGTTTTGAAACCTGGTACCAAAATTTTGCTCTTAGCTGATTTCTATCAGTTTACTTAGTGGGCGTTATTTAACTTTAACTGAAATTATTTTTGTGAAGTTTTTCACTAATTTATTTTATCTAACATTAGGCATGAAGCTTTGCTGCATTACATTTTAGCAGCTGAAACTGGGATTGAAGTGTCACAGTCCAATTTAGCACACATCTGTGAAGAAAGACCAGTAAGTAAATGTATTCACAAATAAAAGGAACGCTTCTCAATGATAATGTGATTCTAAACTCTTATCTGTGATATGAATGGATCAATTATTTTCTTTCCAGGACCTAGCAAGGAAATACCTAGCAACTGATTGTGTTTGGAGATACTACAATTTCTCTGTTTCTCAAGTCAATGCACCATCATTTGGTATGCATAAGGAATTATTTCTGACTTTTAATTTTACCTTTTGTTTGTTATCATTTCTGCATGAGCAAGTTAAGGGAAGAGTAATCTCTACTTATCATACATTTCCTTTTCAGTGTTTTGATAGGAATATCAGGGGGAAAAAAAGTATTCAAAATGTTGGGTTTCCACACAGGTTTTCTAAGAGTTTCCTTTATATGACATAAAGTTGATAAGATATGAATAAGATGACATAATAAAAAGCCAAGCCCTGAGAATGGGCTGGATATTGAGGAGCCTGAGCAATTGACTCAAGGTTTAAGAAAAAAAAAAAGGCAGACTTTACAAGCTCATGCTGTTTAGTTTATCAAAGGCAAAATCCAAAAGCAAATATACTTCCATATCATAATTGAGTCATGAGAAACTAATGAAGGCTAAAGTACCCCTTATTATGAGGTTTTCTGTTAAGGTACAGAGTTTATCAGCATTGGCACAGCTTGTTTTGGGGAAGTGAAGGATTCTCTGGTTTAAAAAAAAAAAAACACGAGAAGGTTTAAATGTTTTGCAAAAAAGCACATGAAAAGTAGAGTGTAACAATAATTCAGGCTGGTAATTTAAGTACACAGCAGTGCAGAGACTGAATATTACCTCAGTACAGACTGAAGCAACAGGAGCTGGCAAACCCTGTTAGCTTTTGTGATTAGTTTGTGGGTGCCTTGGCAAGGTGCACTTTGGCTGACCCTTTGGCAGATCCAATGGTACAATATTAGAGGAGCTTCTGAAGGTCAGACTTATGGGGTGAGACTGATTCGAAGACTTTCTGGGTTCAACAGGGGTAGAATTTATTACTTTATCTCTTTCTCACATGAGTAACATAAGGGGAATTTTATCTGTGACTCCTCTCTGCAGTAGTGGAGGATCAAATCCGCAGCGCAGGGCCTGGGATAGACAGCCTAACCCTGGCAGAATTCATTTCCTGGCCTACTTTATCAGTGCAGCTCTCCAAGCCAGGGCTGAAATGATGCAGCTTTTGGTATGGTGGAGGGGAGCTCTCTTCTTGACGATTCACTACAGTGTTCATGGCCTTCCGCTCTGCCTCTGCTGTTGTGTCAGTGACCAACTTGCTTCCTGGAAGAGCTCTGCTATAGTCCACTGTAAAAACAGGCGGGATTTCTAAATGCACAAGGCAAGGTATAAAAATGTTTCAAACCATTTGGGGAATGCTTAGGTCAGATAAGCATGCCCAAGATCTTGCGAGTTTGTAAACCCTTCAGCCTGGATTAGTGCAATGTCATGCTTCCTCTTGTCTGGTTCAATGCCTACACTGTTGGAGCATTAATTACTGTGCAATATCACAGAAAGATTTAAATATGTAAATAATTGCTGGGCACTGCAGGGTAATTCTGTACCTACTGTTGCCCTGAATTGGATTGGGTTTGAAACTAACAAAATTATCATTAGCAAAGTTCCATGACTCTGGGGATGGGTTCAGCCACCATATGACAGGGTACTGAACAAACACACAAGACACATGTTTTTAAGTCTCATCAAGCTAGTAGGGCTAACTTGAATAATAAGGCTACAGGCTGCCCAAAGACAGATTCAGCAAGTGAAGAAGGAATGTAGTATAAAGTCTCTAAATCTCAGGTTTTGTGAAAATAGTGATATCATTCATTCATTAAAGAGAAATCATGAAGAGTTTCATCCAGGAATAAATATTTTCAGTGGGCATGCTGATGTAAAGTAGCCAGAGAAACAACTAGAAAGACTGGAATTGTTATTACCTTCTCCATCACATTAATAGTTGGTTAATCCTATTTCCACAACTACTCTCAATGATCTATTACTGGTTTCTTCAACAGCTTATTTGAAGATGGGTGATTTCTACTACTACGGTTACCAGAACCAGTCTAAAGATCTTGAGCTCTCAATGCGGATGTATGCACAGGCTGCATTAGAGGGAGATTCACAGGTGGGTCTGCAGTCATAATGTGCTTATAATACATCAGAGCTTAGAACAATAGAGGATTTATCTGAGACTGCTTATTCTGCTTGACTACATCTGCGCTGAAGAAGCCTCCTAGAATAAGTTACAACTATTTCAGAATACTATGCAAGTCAGTAGTTACTGTTTCATGATAACAGAATATAAACTTACCATAGATGGATAGTAACAGAATTTGGCTGGTTTGAAAGCTAGAAGTTAATGGCTCAATTGAGTGCTCTCTTACCTTGGCACAATTGATTCTGTTGTGACGTTGGTATTTTTGCTGCTGTGAAGAGAAGTAATTAATAGGCTGCTCAGTTATATTCCAGTCCTGTCCTCTGCTATTTTAGGATGCAAACAAAAAGACTGGCCTCTTTCCCTTGGTATACTGTGTGAATCCTAGGATGGATTTTGTTCATTCCACTAACAAAAGCTTCATCTTAAAATGCTTTATAATTCAAAGATATACCATAGCATGTTGCCAAACACATGCGGTGTTTCAACTCTGAATTTCCTGCCCTCAGATCTTCCTGAAGTGCCCTGGGTACACTATTCTGTTCTCCCTGTCCCTATGAAAATGTCCTCAGACAGTATCTTGTATGTTAATTTATTAGAGGAAGCATAATTGAGTTCTGTTTTGAGGATACTGGCACAAAACATTACTGTTAAACTAGCAAAGGAAAGAATAGATGCCTGACCTTTTAAAGTATGAAAACTGAAGTGATGGAGAATTTTGTAATCCATCTCATGTACTCACCTTCATGGTTCTAAGAGACACTGAGATGCCTAAGACTTGTCCAAGCAAGCAAAACTGCAAGATTAAGGACTTATATTGTCTGGAGAAAATTTCTGCTCTCAGTTTCACTATTCAGATTGCTGCTGATCTATAGAGCTAGGTGGACAGGAATGAAACAGGAATCCATTTCTACTTTCAGTCTGCATTTCCCTGGTAGATTAAAGATTACAGTTTGATATCGTGGCTGCATTTTTAAAGAATAATTAAAATAAGAAAGCTCTAATCTTTTTCCAGATGAGTTCCAAGAAAACAGTGTCACAACAAATGAATGCTAATTATTTTGCATTTTCAGTATTTACCTGGGTTATGGTTAGGAGAGAAGGCTTTCATAATTACTCAGTGAAGATCACATTAGACTGAAGGAGTTTATGGAAGACAGTTATATTTAGATACTTGATGCTTACAGTAGGCCTTAAATATATATATGGAAATTTAATGGTTAAGAAGTATGTCTGCTTTTTTTATTGTCAGGGTTTCTTTAATTTGGCCCTGGTCATAGAAGAGGGCAACTCCATACCTTCCTACATTCTGGATCACTTGGAAATTGATCAGGCATTGCATTCTAGTAGTATGTCACTTCTTCAGGAACTTTATTACAGGTGAGTCTTTTTTCCCTTTAATCAGCATCTTCTGTTTTTCCATGTGAGTAGAATTTACTATGGAGAACAGCAACTCCTATAATTATTAACTTTGTTCACTTGTATGATTTAAAGCAGGTTAAGGTCAGCATGCTCGAAATGTTTAAATTACTGAAATATTTCAATTTATGCCTGTTGAAGAGACCAGATTATATGTGGTTACCTGAAATAGCAGGGACTAGATTTAATGATCCAGGAGGTCTTTTCCAATGTATTTAATATATAATATTACATATATATATTTAAGTTCCTTAGTTAAGCACTGACCTAATTTGTATACAGTCTCAAACAATCTTGTAATGCTAAATAGAACATAATTTAATACAGATTTTACAAATACATAACTGAGATAATGGCAGTCCTTCATAAATATTCTACAAAGACATTCCAGCCTACACAGATGATATGGCACAGTATATTAGATAGGGAAGAAGGTTCCCATTCTGCTGCCTGAACTGCACGTGCCAGCACTGTTCATGCACAAATCATCTAGAGACTTCTGGTTCCAGTACAGAACTTAACATAGATTTCATTCACCTGAGTAGAGCAGCATGTGTTGGAAAGAAAAGTGGGAATGGGACACTTATGCATTACTTGGTGGATTTGTGCAATTGCCTTTCAGATATTTAAAGAAGGAGGAGCTAAAGGTGAGGCTGTGAACTGAACATTAGTGGTTATCTTCTGTTTTGCTACTGAATGTTGTGTGATCCAAAAAAAAGTGGAGAGGATATCAGCATCAAAATGTCATTTGTTGATTCCCCACCAACCCACTGAAATTGTTCTTCACTGCCTTAACTTGTACCCTAAATTACCTCCACTCCACATGAAATTGCTAGTCTGATAATTAGGGCTTCTGGATCAGCTGGCCCATCTGGGATTGTAAGCTTGAGCCTCAGTTCTGCCTTCGCTTGGGCTGAATCCATTTGCTTTGCAGTGAGAGTAATTCCAAAGTGGACAGTGCTTCAGGCTTTTCTCATCCTCATGCACTTTTGTCCAGAAGGGCACATACATTTCTTAAAATATATATATATAAATATGTAACACAGAATTTTACATTAAAAAATATATACATTTGATATGTGTTTTATATACACATTTTTATATTAAAAATGTGTCTATATACACACACATTTTTATATTAAAAAATGTATGTGTCTGTATACATACCTCACCCCTCCCTCCTCAGCTTGGTTGAAAAGATTCAATTGTAGCTTAAAATAGATGCCTGTGATTTAGCTGTGTAAACACCCTTAGTAGGCAAAGTTGTAATTGATAGAACTGAGAAAGCTGCTCACTCAGCTCACTCCACAACCGACACCTTGTCGCTGGTAGCTAAAGGGCTGTTTAGCTCTGATGGCATTGTGTAATATTCCATTGTCTCTAAAGGGGGTTTCGACACCATGATCCTGCGTAGGCAACTAAATTTTGTACTTCTAATCCTAAATTAAGTCCTAGTGCTGCTGACTCATATTAGTTAGAAGCAAATGTCTTCAGTACAGCCTTGTACTGCGACGGCCTGACAAGGGTAGCCTGGACGCTTAGACTCATTGCAGACTGACAAGAAAATAAATATACTCATAGGATAAGGTATTCTGTGCTCAATAAGGTTCGTCTGGTGTATCTATGAATTTTTACTTCACCATCTGTGAGACAGTGATTATAATATCTGCTTGTTTTCCTGGGTTACTGAGGTTTGCTGCAAACCCACTGAGGATTCTCAGATGACTAGCACTATTGTAAAGGACTAATTAGTTGTTTCAATCTTCTTCTTGTAGGTGCTGGAATAATAGTAACCAAGAATCAATTAGTCCATGCTCATTAGCATTGCTTTATTTTTATATGAGAGTTTTCTGGAACAATATTTTACAATCTACTCTGGTATGTATTGCACTTTTGGTACATGCAGAGTTTAGTTGGAGCAGTACCTTGGCTTTGCACTGCTGTAACCATGTTTTTAATCTTACTGTCACAGATCTACTTCATGGGAACCTTTCTTTTATCAATTCTGGTTGCATTTGCAGTGCAGTATTTTCAGTCTTTATCTGGTAAGTATTTGAAGTTTATGTTGTAAAACTGAAGAAAGAGGAGTTATCTTTGTATTTCAGTAAAATCTTTAAAATAAAAGGTGGTGTTCTAGAGTTGGTAGAGGTACCTCTGAACAGCAACTTTTGACACACAAATCATCTTTTGATTATTGAAAAGGGGTGGATGAAGCGAGACATAGGTTTAAAGCTCTTGCTTTCTGGAGAATGTCCCTTGGTAAAGGAGACTTAATAAAAGCATTAACTGCAAGAGATTGTGACTGTAAATAAGAGATTACTTCCCATGTCCCAGCATGTGGTATCATTAGTGTAATTACATGACTGATTTCATGTACGGTCTCTGCGTTATGCAATGAGACTGTGTTCTCTATTTCATATAAACTCTATCCATTCAGATACAAGGTGGGAGGAAAAAATGAGATACAGAGAGCTGATAAATTGGAGTAACTTAGGAGGAGGCAGTTCAGCCTCTTCAGATCATTAGCAGAATCAGTAAATACCTTTAGTCTTCTCTTGCAAACTCCTATATCAACTCCTATAAATAGAAAGTTTAGCTGTATGCTGTTTTTTCTTATGGGACAAAGAATATTAAGGGACAGAAAACCAAATGCCAGACTTCAGTCTATTAAAACTCCAATTACTTTTTTTACCATATTGAAGGAGATACCGGAAACAAAACCACATTGCTTGGGAAAGGGGAAAAAACCTCTACTGTCCCATACAAAAATAACAATTCACCACTTAAAAAAGCACTACCAGCTTCAATCAAGTGTTTCACTTCACATTGCAAGACAGGACCTTGCTGATGATGTTGTGAGAGGAGTATTTCCAGTCATGGAAATAATTTCTTCCACTAATTGTGTTTTCTTAGGTCCAGTAGACAGTTTAAGGTTATTCAGAAAATACAACTTTCTGACATATTTCTGTAATAAAATACAGAAAAAGTTGCTTTCTATGTTGACAACCTATACCTGTAGGGAATAGCATTTAAAATAACTCCCAAAGCAAAAAACCATTAAGTGTAAAAAGATTATTTAAATTCTGTAATTCCTACATCGCCCGTAAGTTATGTAGCTGTGAATAATATGTTGACTAATTATGAAACCCTGCTTTCTTTTCTTACCAGTTATAATTTACAGAAGTTGGGAATCATGCTACATATATACAAAGTATGCAGTTAAAATTACAGTTATTCTTCCTTCAATATTTCATAACTGTTGTGTATTATCTTATATGTGATTTTTATATATGCATAATCTTTAAATATTTATAAATAGACTCTCTAGATGTAGTGGGATCTTTTTTAATAATTTCTTTTGGTGTTTTTTCAAAGCCCATAATTCTCCTGGAGCAAGAGCAGAGCCATCATCAGATGAACTTTCTTCCTCAGGGAGTAGCAATGAGGATGCTAGCAGACTCATACAGCAAGATGAATCTACATTTTCAAACGATTTAGCACAGCAGGAGTCAGACCCTCAGAATCCTCTTGTTACGAGCTGAAGTGTAGTTTTCTTAAGGTTGGTGTCCCCTTGGGAAGATGGAATATGAACAACTACAGATCTAAAAGCTGGCAACCAACCCTATTTGTGGCATTAATAATGCAGTCCAACAGCTAAAATTGTGGGGAAATTCACTGACATGATTTCTCCACTATAGAGGAAAACCATCCCTATAATTTAACACTCCAAACAGATGATGCAATATTTCTGTCCCCAATACATGATCATACTGTATTTCATTGAAGGACTTAAAGAAAGCTTGCTAAGTCTTTGCCTAATCAAAGAAGAAGCAAACCTCCCACCAGTTTTGATGATGAAGAATTTTTACTCACATATCTAATGTCTTACAAAATTGGCTTTACTGCATTTAAGTGTATTATACTAGTGAAGTTAAAGATTTTCCTAAGTTGGAAGCGTGAAAATCACGTAAAAGTGAAACCTGGCCACCAACACTTTCAAAGTGCCGTGGCACACCAGCCGAGGCTTCGGTACATGCAGCGATAACAATTAGGATTTTGGCATTTTATATTCCATCTCAACTCTTAGATGGGAAATAATGTTTTATTTTGAAAGAAAAACACCAGGGAGATTTGCAATATGATCATAACACAGGAGTTTTGCTGCCTGAACCTTAGGCAATGTTTCACGAGTTTCAGCAGTTTCCTGGTCAACAAAACACTTTCTGGCCCTGCCAAGAGCTACTGATCAGACGAAGTAACTTCCCTAATGAATAAATAGAAGAATATTTAAGTGTGAACAGGTGGTACCTCACAGAGTGAGTAAACAATTTATTTTTGGATTATTCCATAATACCATCAGAAAGGATTTATGTCATGCTCTGCAGTAACTCTTGAAAACACCAATTTATTTGGTAAAGTTTAGATGGGATGTATAGGTAACAAGTACAGAGTGCAAATGCCTTCTGTCTCATTTAAAATTATCTATTAAGTGGCTGTAGGAAAGGCCTGACCTTTAAAGCAGGTGTGCCTGCACCTCTGCAAAATGGTGTTGATCACAGGTTATAAATTGCACCAATCTATGCATTACTGAGGGTTAAATCCAGTCTTCTTGCACTACATTATTTACTCTTGTAAATAAAAATATTTTTCTAATTCAGCTTGTATATGGAGGATTTTTTTGAAGCACCTCTCGGATGAGGTAGCATCTTGGTGTTACAGATTCTCAAGAACAGTATTTAGGTGTCTGTTTTCTTGACTTCAAATGGGACAATCAGCTCTTGGTTCTTTTTGGAGAATGCAGCATGCTTACAGACCTGGAAGAGTTTTTGTTGGTTTTCAAGCAAGACATAGGAGTTTTCAATAAGAAAGGAATGGATTAAAAGGAAAAAGCCTCCAAACAGCATAAGAGATTAATATATGCATATACATGTACACACATCAAGGTATGTTTCACTTCTAGGAAAATGGAAATTCAGGTGTGTGCTTTTTATGTATAACCAATTATTTGGAAGTGTTACAAAGGATTGTCACTTATACATACTAAACTGTTGTTGGCTTTCAGAGGTTGTATGTTGTGCTTTTGATATCTACTGCAAATGGCTCACCATCATTTTTGAGTCCGAGTTGCAAAACCTTATGCAGATAAACTTGATTCAGAATTGCTTAACACAAATGTACGGGTACTTCTTACTTTTATCACCTGATAAAGGACAACTGTGCATTTGTATGAAAACACTCAGGTTTAGGTGGTGAGCCCAGATATTGTGAAGAAAGTCAAGCGTAGGCTTTGCAGGCAAATAGACAATTGTCACAGCATCAGCATGATGTTAGGTACCTGGCATTTAGATGGTCACAAAAAAACTGTTTGGACATTCATGTTGCAAATATTGCTTGTAGTAAGCTACATGTGCAAAGTGTATTTTACTACATATATTGTATGTAGGTAGCAAAATTGAAGCTTCTAGTGAAATATTAATCCCATGGGAGTTTATCAGTTGGGGGTGTGATCACAACCCATGTTGAAATCCTAAAGCAACAGTGGTTTAGGTTGAGCACATATGGGTCAGGGTTAAGTGTTAACAGTCAGGCTGACTGCATTTTCCTCTCCAGAGTAAGCCCACATTCTCAGCTTGGGTAATTAATTTGAGGAGGTTTGCCAGAAACATAATTTCACATCTGTATTTCAGAAGACAGTTGCTGAAGCTGCAAAACATTTCTTAATGCCGGCAGTTAATAGGTCTCTGTTTATTGTTATCTATTGCATCAGAAGTTCTGCCAAAGTGTACTTAAAGTATGTTAAGATAACCAACTCTTCACAATAAAATGGCAATACTTAAGGCTGAAGTAATAATATTTACATTATTATCCTTCACTGCTTATAAGATCTAGGGGGCTATTATTTGACAGCATAGAGAATCAAACAGTTCCCAGAAGGAGGATGGTTAGTTAAGCAAAGCAGCTACATAATTCCACTACATCCACAGGGAAGAAGAAATAAGGAGAGAACAATACAGGGGGAAAGAGCGGAATATTATCAATAATTATTTTTGTAAATTGAAACAAGGCCACTGAAGCTCATAGTTTCTGCAGCCCATGCTGAGGGGTCAGAACAGGAGTGAGGAAATAACAACTCACAAGCAGAAAGCTAAAATGCTGCTTGTTCACACACATTTCATAGAAGCCCAGCTGTCTGAACAACACAGGCAGCGCTTAAGGTAGTGTAAGTGATGGCCATTTTTCTCTTTCTTCCTTGATTCAGATCAGAATTATCTTCAGCAAATAAATAAGAGACAGCAAAGAATTTCTGAGTGGTTGTTACACAATAGGCACACAGTTACCTAAAATTAGAATCATTGAATTATTAGGGTTGGAAAGGACCTCAAGATACCTGCTTCCAGCCTCCTCCTGTGAGCAAGGACACCTCACACTTGACTATGTCACCCAAGGCTCTATCCAGCCTGGCCTTGAACACTGCCAGGGGTGGAGCATTTACCACATCTTTGGGCAACGCATTCCAGGGCCTCATCACCCTCACAGTAAAGAACTTCATTATATCTAACCTGAACTTCACCTGCTTACATTTAAACACATTACCCCTTGTCCTATTGCTACAGCCTCTGATGAAGAGCCCCTCTCCAGCATCCTAGTTGTTAACTCCAACCCAGTAAGTGGATGTGTGTTACAGGAAGTGACGAGGGAGCAAAGTTATTACATACAGTGTAATGTATGCACTGAGTGAGAATTAGATACCAGCTACAGATTGGGAAGGGGAGGTAGGTGAATGTATGCTTAAAGGTGGCGTTAAGTAGTCCTGGGTGGTTAAAGACTTCACAGTTACGCAGTATGTGATTCAAACCGGTTTCACAGAATTTGCAACTACGCCAATAAGTTTGTTCAGCTTTGATTTACATAGCAGGGTAATAGCAGGACAGAAGAGAACGTGGGCATCCTTACACGAGTGACTTTGTGACAACTGTCCAGTGCTGCTTTCCAGTCCATACAGTGATGAGTGCATGCTTAAAGTATATTAATACCTTGCAATAGGAATTTTATTCAGCGATAAGGGAACAAATACATGGAAATTAGTCCTGGCATACTTCTGTATTCCCATTTGAGCTACTGGGATAGTATAGATGGTCTTTAAAAGCATGTCAGAAACATAGATTATCTGTGAAGAGATTTGTTTTATAACAGATTATTGTCTGTGTAAGCTATCCCCATTGACTAGCGGACTCTTGACATTTAACACTGGTTGACTGTTGACCCTTATCCTAGATGAAATGAAGCACAAAGGTACAAAACAGATCAAATAAGCTTTGGCTGAGGAATTCCACCCACACACCCTCTCCTCCCTCCCATAAATGCACCAAGTGCATTAAAAGACTGATATGTACAAAGAGAATAGAGTTGAGTGAAAGAGCTGGATTCTTTTAAAAAGAAGGTCAAGTGTAAGGAAGGACAAGGGAGTCTGGACATGGAGGAATTTCCTGCGCTGTCTTCTGAGCTCTAGGTGACGGGAGTAATTCCTGAATAACCAAGAGACCATTGCAAGTGAAGATAAAGCAGCTACTGGGATATAGATGTGCTGGAAACACATCACAGCTTGGGTATTTATGAAAGCACCCGATTCCAATGCCAGACAGACAATTTATTTACAGCAGAAGTGAATAGTGAGTCTATGCCTAAATAGAAGGCACCTCTGTTAAAGCTGTTGTGTACAGATAAGTTAGCATCGAAACCAGAAAAGATAGGGAGTAATGAGTAACCAAAATGGAAATTAAAAGATTACTTGCATAATTGCAGTACATGCTTATGTTACAGCAAACATTAGATGTGTGTGCAGAAAAGCACCAGCAAAACCCAAGCAAACAACTGAAAAAAAACCACCAAAACACCCCAAACGAAAACCCCAACCACTTGCAGTCGATTAGATATTGTGAAGCACAGAGGTTCTGAACTTAAATTGCACCAATGCTATGTGCCCATTGGTGTAAGGGACTTGGGTTGTTTGGTAGGTGCTATGAGATACCCATCCACCTTTGGGCATCCTAATGATCCCTTAGAAGAAAACTGGCTGCAACAGGTTCTTTTATAACTCTCTGGTGACCTTTCCTCTCTGCTAACGTATTCCTTGACCTTGCTTCCCTCCCTGGTTCCCCTTTTTACAGTTCCTGTTGTTCTCCTTCATTTGTCCACATTGACCTCTCCTTAATCACTCATTAGCCTTCTAGATAGCTCTTAACACTCAGCATTGCTATTTGCTCTTATCAGTTCTGTCAGGTGAACAGGAGAAAGCACAAGTCCATTAGCAGAGCCTAGCACTGTTTTATGACAGTCCATCAAAGCAGGAACAGATACGTGCACAGCATTTTCTATCTGTTCATTAATGGCATGGCCTGAGTCATGAATTTACACAACCGGTATCTTTGTGCAAGTTAGAAACAGCTCTCCATGGCTAGATTTGTATTAATAAACTAATGAAGGCCAGGCTCTGCTATCTGGCCAAGAGTAGTTTTTTTCCTGGGAATCTCGCTGCCTCATGTACTACTTGTTTGGACGAGTCCTGGTATGTAAAATGGTTCCCCCAAATGGTGCCTAGCTGTTGTCTAAGAGGATTCTACTCAAGTTAGGACCAGCAGCACAACACCAGGAGCTGAGATAACCACCCAGCGCTTAAGCAGAGCACTCAAGCTTCAGACCTTGTTTAGATTAATTGTACAGATGTGCTGAGACTACTGGCCTCTCTTACAGGCTTTGAGCCTCCATTCCACCTCCAAGCAACTACTGACAGATTAGTCTCTCCAATTTCACTGGCCAGTTTATCAGTGTGTGCCATCCAGCAGCACAAAGATGGTCAGAGCTGTTTCATGGCTTGCTTTCTTGAGAGCAGTGAGCTCAGCACGTGTTTGCAGACCACAGGACAGCCTTTCCAGAGCACACCAGTACTGAATGACTGGAATGATAAAGTCTCCATGAATGTGTCAGGAAAACTGAAGTATAGTGTTCCCCTTGCTTAGTGGGGGCTGCCCCTGCCTCCTTGTCCCCTACTAACTCCATCTGCTGTCCTAACCAGCTGACAAGGTTTAGAGGCTCACAGTTGCAGGTGGGCAGCTCCTCTGGTTTCATTTGAGTCGACTGCAGCATGCAAGTCCCAGAGAAAAGTTAACCATTTCAATTCAGTCGATTACAATACCAACCAGTGAAGCCCAGATACATCTACTCTAATGAAAGTAGCCTAGTTTTCTACCTTAAACAAATATGAGAAGTTGTGGAGGAACAGAAATATTTCCTCTAAATATTTTTAAGCCTTACTGCTCAGCTGCAAAGAAGGCTCAAATGAGACCTTTTTGCTCTCTACAACTACATGCAAGGAGGATGGAGCAAGGAGATGGCCAGTCTCTTCTCCCAGGTAAGTGATAGGACAAGAGGTAACACCTCAAGCTGCAAAAGGGGAGGTTTAGATTTGATATTAGGAAATATTTCTTCACTGAAAGGGTGATCAGGCACTGGAAGAGGCTGTCCAGGGAAGTGGTGGAATCACCATCCCTGGAAGCATTCAGAAACCATGTAGATGAGGCCCTCAGTGACATGGTTTAGTGGTGGTCTTGGCAGTCCTGGGGCAGTGGTTGCACTTGATCTTAATGGTCTTTTCCAACCTTGTTGATTCTATGTAGGTGTCCTTAGGGAGGCTGAAATCCACAACCGAAGTGACAGCCATGCAGAGATAACCATGGTGAAGCCAATGTGACCTTTTAGGGGCAGGGGGCAGAAGCAATTTGGCAATGGTGTTGCTGCCCGGCCTGTTTCTTGGGCTCTCACAGGGCTAGCTCTTGTCTTGCATGGCACCGCCTTAGTGCTCTCTGCAAACATACCCTCTGTGCCTCTCCTAAAGAGAGATAAAATCCTCATTTTCATATCTTGCATATCCGGTGAGAACACACAGGAGATCATTGGCACCTGGATAGTATCAGCCCCACACAGGCTTGTACAAAGGAACACTATATGGCAGACTCAGTTACACTGATGCTGATATCAGGGATAAGCAACGCCTCATTCAGCATTTTGAGTAATAAAATACCTGCACACCTTTCCAACAAAGCCTCATTACCCCATGTGCTAATTCAGGTAGCAAGAGGGAAGAAATAAATAAAAACCAGGCTACTGATCGAACCCCTGCCTTATACCTTTTTGTACCTTGTGCCCCAATACCATATCCTGGGACTATTTAAATTCCCTTGTGATGCATTACATGCTTATCAATGGTGTGTGTGTAAAGTAAAATCTCTTTATCAATTGGAATAATATTTATGGCCATAAGCCTGCCTATAAAACCGTAACAAGTAAATTCCCCCCGCACCCACCTACCCCACCACCGCTTGCAGATGACCCCATTTTGTGTGCCTGCCTCATAAACCCAGAATTATTTCAAGGGCTGAACATGGAAGGTTGGCTTTAATAACGGCCCTTTCTGCAAATATGTAAAGATACACACAATCGATTCTTTCACTGAATCAAATAAAAGGATTTCCTTTGTAACATTTGAAAGATAGTGCTAGTGTTAAGAGCTACACACGTAGGACAAAGAGAAGTTCAGCCTGTAAAACACAACTTTTGAAGATACATGATATCAGTGCTGCTAAACTGAAGAATAATTAATCTGAAAACTCCTAGATATTTGTCTCACCCTTGATCTCCTCCACAGTTGTTGTGGTTTAACCCAGGCAGCAACTCAGCCCTACACTGCCACTCTCTCACTGCCCCTCTCAGGGGAATAGGAAAGAGAATCAGAAGACTAAGTGAGAAAACTCATGGGTTAAGATAAAGACAGTTTAAAGGTAAAGCAAAAGCCACAGACGCAAGCAAAGCAACACGAGGAATACATTCACCACTTCCCATCAGCAGCCAGGTGTTCAGCCATGCCCATGGAAGCAGGCTCCATCACTTGTAATGGCTGCTTAGGAAGAAAAAAAAAAACATCAAATCCTTCTTTCGTCCCCAGGCTTTCTATGCTGAGCATGACACCATATGCTCTGGGATATCCCTTGGGTCAGTTGGGGACCGCTGTCCTGGCTGTGTCCCCTCCCAACTCCTTGTTCACCCCATCAACTGACTGGTGAGGTGGTGTGAGGAGCAGAAAAGGCCTCAGCTCTGTGTAAGCACTGCTCAGCAGCAACCAAAACATCCCTGGATTACACTGTTTACAGCACAAATCCAAAACACAGCCCCATACCAGCTACTATGAAGAAAATTAACTCCACTCTAGCCAAAGCCAGCAAAACACACAAAACTGTCATTCCAGAGTGTGGCGCTTTACTTTGGGGCTAGCTGGAAAAGAAAGCCGTTTTTGTTCAGCTGTGAATAAACGGAAGAGGAAAAGAAGGGAAAAGAGAATGCACAAAAAAACGCTAAACCCACTGTCACCGTGGTCCTGAAAACCTTCCAACGTCTTTTACAACCTCCATCACTCTTTATCCAGGAAAAAAAAAAGAAAAAAAAAGAGCAGCTATCTGGATCTTCCCTGCAGTTTTCGATAAATACAGTGATTTTGTTTACAACAGCACAGAAGGGCTTAGAATGTTCTCCTGGAAGTCTATGTATAGCACAAGTCAAGACAGTTGTTCAAGGATGGTTCATTGCAGTGGTTCCTTGCATGGGCTATCAGCAAGTTAACCTATACTTGCTCTTCAGTGTAGCGATAACTGTCCCTTTTCAGCCAACAGTACTGGGCAAAGGTCCAGACAGGATTGTACTTGAACCCTGCGTGAGTTTCTAAGCCATGCTGGGTTGCTACTGTTGAGTGGTAATGCAACGGGGAGCAGAGCAGAGTTTGAGCACCCTTAACTGGTTCAGGGCATGGCTGGAGTTGTCCTCACCATAGTTTATGTTCCACCAGCCCCAGCATACAACCCAACCACTCAAGGCTAGTCCACACCCCACTCTGCTTAACTCTCAGGGCCAGATGAAGTGGCTGTGGGTAGAACACACTCTGCATGCACGCCAGCATGGTGATCCCCATCGCAATCAGCAGGCAGGTCTCAAGGGTACCCGAAGGCCGTTCAAACCCTTCACAGCTCTCAAATGAGGCTGCTGTACTTGTTACCGGGGCTGCTGTAGCTGCTGTGCTTGCCGCCTCTCTCATCACCAGCTGCGCTTTGAGTCCCGATCTTCCTCCTCTGCCTCTCTGGGAAGTGCTGTGTGGTCTCCTGCATCGTCCTGGGGCTCAGCCTCGCAGGACTCTGTGGGCAGCTGCTGGGGAATGTGCTCTGCTGCCTGGGGCTGGGCTTGGCCATGGGCTCCGCTTTTCCACCCCCCCTCCTGCTGCTCAGCAGCGCCGGGCAGGGCTCGGGCACAGCGCTTGGCTACTGGTCCCTGGAGCTGCACTTCCAGGCAGTTTTAGCTGCTGGCGGCTCCCAGGGCAGCCCCCCCTCCGCTTCCCACAGCCTCGCAAAGGCAGAGGCGAGGACAAGGGCCAGGACGGTGAAGAGCAGTAGGGCAGCCAGGTACAAGTCCATATCCACATCCACCCCTCCCTGCTGCCGGAGCCAGACAGTATCACAAGTCATTCCAATAAAGTACCATGAAACAAGAACCTTAACCCAAAACCCGTATCCGAAAAATGCTAAGATAACAAATACCGCCTGTAAGTAAGGTACAACAGGCTGAAACCATGAACTCAAGAGAATCAAGAGCAATAACTTTGAGAGCCAATAAATCAGCATTGTGACGAGTGGCTATTAATCCTGTTGTTATCTCAAACCTTCGTGCCCCACGTTGGGCACCAAAAAGAACTGTTGAGGTTTAAGCCACTATAAGTCACACTGTTAGCCACGCAGTTTTCTCACACACTCCCCGTTCTTTCTTCCCGCAGCTCCCAGGGGGATGGGGAGGAGAAATAAAGAATGCAACACCCACAGGTTGAGGTAAGAACAGTTTAGTAACTGAGGTATAACACAAATCACTACTGCTACCATCAGTAATAATAATGACAAGGCAAATACAAGGAAAAAACACAATCACTCACCACCTATACCCAACCAAACCAAACAGTGCACCCCCACCCTTACAAGTCTCTGCTCTCTGTTTTACATCCTGGGCATAACATGCTGTGTTACAGAATACCTCTTTGGTCAGTTTGGGTCAGGTTCTCTGTCTCTGCTTCCCCCTGGCTTCTCCTCCTCCCTGACAGGGCATGAGACTCAGAAAGTCCTTGGTCAGACCAAAACATTCTAAGCAGTAACTACAAACATCTGTGTTATCAGCGCTGTTTGCAGGCCCAAAATCAAAAACACAGTGCTGCACCAGCTACCAAGAAGGAAAAAAATGACTGCTACTGCTGAATCCATGACAGGATTTTATCACACAACGAAACTGCAGGGCTGATCCAATTCCCATTGTTTTTTATGGACATACGAAGCCCTAGACGACACTCATTCGGACCAGATCCCCTCTTCTGGCACAGCTTGAGCTGGATCTGCTGGGAACAGGCTGGGACAAGTGTAGTTGATTATCTTGAGCAAAGACTACAGGCAGCTAAAGTACAGACATTGGCGTGTATCAGGGTAATTTTGGGTGACATTTCCTCATGGCTTTTCTCATTCAGGTCCCTCCCATGTTCCCCTGTCCTACAGGTAAAAGCACTGATGAGGGGTGGATGCTGGTGGAATAAGTGCAAACACACAAGGCCAAGTGCAGGACCTGACACTTCACCTTTCTGTATCTCATACAACTGGCTGCAGCCCATCAATCCCTCTGCAGAGCCTTCCTATCCTCAAGCAGACCAACACTCCCACCCAACTTGCTGTCATCTGCAAACTTACTGCGGGTGCACTTGATTCCCTCTCTGGAGACATTTAAAAGACATGTAGACATGGTGCTTAGGGACATGGTTTAGTGGTGGACTTGGCAGCATTAGGTTTACAGTTGAACATGATTATCTTAAAGGTCTTTTCTAACATAAATGATTCCATGATTCTCTATCCACCTGCAGCAAAAACTCCCAGTACCTCAGTTCCTCCAACATAATTTCTGTATCATGTATCAATGGTTAACCACATTTTAATCATTCTTTTTTCCCCACAGCAAGAAGTACAAGCTTTCTTCAGAAAGATAAGCATTCTACTCTGTAGTAGCACCCAAAACACAAAAGCCTGATGCATTCCTCCTAAATCATTATACTGGTAATGAACAATAAGTACATTTATATATGTAGTGCACTACTTTTCTCTCCTACAGACAGAATAAGTCTTAAATAATATATATCCATCATGCCCACTACACAACTATCAGAGCAAGCTTTGATTGCGCATAAAACATTCACAGAATTTCTCTCACAAGTAGGGAAGAGAAAGAGAATACCATTTCTACAATAAAAATCAGCTAGAAGATCCTCAATGAGCTCATGTTTATGAACATTGCTGCTGTGACCAAGGTAAAATGTCCTCTGCTCCTCACAGCTCCCCTCTACTTCAAGAAGATACTCACTCTGAATAGACCCCATTCCCCTCTACTATAATACAATGGACTCAGACCAACTAACTGGTGCCAAATGATAAAAAAATTCGACACATCCTCACTAAACAGCCACAATCTTAGACTACACATGTTCATAAACACCCTTACCTACCATGAGTTTCATACACTTAAACCTGAAGCTTATCATCCATTGTGAGGGTTTTCCCTTTGGTCAGCTTTTAGCTGTCTTCAATCACTTCCTCTTTTTGCTTTAAAGCACCACCAGCTGTGCCCCAGGAGCCCTGATTTAGCTCTTTGAGGTACTTTATCTCTCTAGGGCAGTTTTTCCACATCTCTTATGAGCTGAAAAATATCTTGAAGCTTTTAAGAGGGGAAAAATTTCCCCAGCCCATCCTGGTGTTCACTTGTAGCTCAATATATATTAGGAGACATTCTGAGTGTTTGCTTATTCTTTTTCATTTCTTCTTCATTTGCATATGTGCAAATATATGGTTAATAAATAAATAAATAAAACCCAAAACCCAAACCAACTATGGCTGCTTCTGATACCTCACACAACACCAGTTATCTTGCAAGTCATTTGCAGACCTAAGACTGAGAAATGCCTATGGAACAATGTGCATATTCAGGCATAGGCATGCTTTGAAAATTGTACCCTTCAGAAGCCAATGTCAATGCACCCTCCTGAGAGGAGAGGCACCTGGCCCAGGTGAAGCAATTTTAAACTCCACTGTGATTTGTATCTAGGGGAAATGCCAGGACATGTCATCAGATGGTATGAAATGGCCCTTTTTATGGTCAGAGGGGAAACTCATTCTCAGCACTGTGGTGTTTTCCATTAACAGTACTCTGCTTTTTGGAAGCTGCTGTATGCATGCTGAAAGAATGCTGCCATCCACTCTCCCTCCTCATCTTTAAAAATGTTGCTTTCTAGTGAGAAATAAAGTGTTTCACAAAACTGATCTATCTGATGTTTTGGCTTAAATCTGCTCCAGGGAAAAATAGGGGGGAGATCCCCTGAGCCCCCTCAACATGCTGCCCCATGCCTGAGCCAGCTCTGAGTCCTGGTGGCTGAGCCCCCAGCAATGGAGTTGTCCTTGGGACCCAACAGCTCTACCATGTTGCTAAAGGGACTGTGGGGACTGCTCCAGAAGGATATACCTGGCTGCTGCATCCTGCCAAGCTCTCTCTGCCCTATGAATGCCCCAACGCAAAACAAAGGTGGTTTCGCCTTTGTGGATGCTTCAGCTGAGTGATGCTTCCAGCTCTTAGCAGCCCAGGTTGTTGGCTCAGACTAGCTTCTGAGATCTTATCCCTGTGGTATGATTTTTCATTGACTGAACCTCTTATTAATTACTCTTATTCAAAAATTTGCCTGTGGTATATCCTGAAACAGATTATTAATTAGCAGTGGCAATGGCTGACGAAACATAGCTTTAAACATTCCTCCCAGCACTGTGCAACAGATCTTCCCCTGCAAGACATGGCTGCATGACAAACTGATACCATGTGAGAAAGCCCCAAAGCTTCACTCCAAACTGTGGTGCACTGTAATTCATCCCTGTCACCTGTTACACATGGCTGAGGCACATCCTAACAGCTTTAAAAGTTGTCTCTCAGGGCTTGACCTCTCTGACTCACATCTAAGAGGAGCAGCTGAATATGGCTTGGGAACAAATTAGGTTTGCTCTCAGAGGAGAGGTGCTCATGCTGCTGTCAGGCAATACCCATACCCATCACAGGACAACTAGTTGCAGCAGTAGAAGACCACTTGACAAGCAAAATCTCCAAATTCACCAGGAACCAGACCTCTCATTCTCTGGAGGGGCTAATAATGACCTTTAATGACCCTCATGCTTGATCTAACTATTTTTCAGTCACTGATTTCAGCAGTGTTGTTTTCACAGCTATATTTCCCAGCTTTAGAGTCACTGTTGCCTGGCTTCTTCTTCACACAGGTCATTCTGCCAGCTGCAGATGTATGTCCTAAATGTACCAACATGTGATGCTTCCACCCAACACATCAGCACCAATCCGTGTGTGTATATCAGAGGAGAGATGGCCTGGCTGCCATCCTGAAATCAGAGAGAGGTCTTCTCCACTTCTCCCTAAGCTTTGTACAAGATGAAGCCCTGCCAGGATTTGCCCCTGGACACTGAATTACTTTCTCTCCTTAGCAAGGTCAGTGAATGCTTTGAGTACACTTTAATGAGGATTTTGCTGAGGATGTGAATGCATGGCTGGTGGCCTCTTATCTGACTAGGATATGTGGACAGGAGGTGCTCTGTCACTCCATTCTGTCACTCCACTCTATCATTAGACAGGAGGTGTCTCTGGACATTTATGACTATGAGATATCTCAAGGACTGCCAGATCCATAAGCCAGGGCTTAGGATGCCTTGCTGGGCTCACTAGGCATTTTGTTTTAATCCAAAGGAAATAAAATGGATTCCCTTCCCTGCATTTCAAGCTCATGTTGAAATCGCTGATGATGAATCCAAAATGATCTCTGCCTGCTGTGATGTACATGCAGTCATTTAACCACCGGGTCCAAGCTGTCACCCAGGCCCAATACCAGTTTCACTTCATTCGCCTCCAGAAGTCCTGACCCTATTTAGGAGCTCTGTCCCTTCAGCCCTTCTCTTGCTCTATGACTCCTCAAACCCCAGCCTCCCAAGCTTGCAATATGGGCAAGGGAGGACACAAATGAAATATCACTCCCTGACCCTATTTTTCCCAAGCTGGGTGAGCATCAGCTTGGGGGTTCCTTGGTTCAGCAACGTTAGCATGTTTGAGAGGAGGATGCTCTGTACCTAGAGGGTAGGAGTAGCAAATGCTTCCCACTCTGCTGGGGAGTGTTTGAGACTGTGTTCTAGCACCATCTTTGAAGAAGACAGAAATTACTCTGGTAGATACGTGTAAGAATGCCTTTGCAGGCAATGTAACAGCTGGAAGCAACAAGTAGGAGTTAATACCATACATTTTTACTGTACAACAAGACCAGAGCTGGCCTTCTGCTAGCAACCATTTGAGAAACAGTGCCTGAGGCCACTGCATTAATCAGTTAAAACAGGGCTTAATGGTATCCTCGCACGTGCATCCATTTTCCCAATGTCAATTATGGCTGCATGTTGCCTAACCAAGGGCAGAATTCGGTCCATAAACATTTTGCATGTCCTGTAATTGATGCTTTTTGGATTGTGTAAAAGAAATCCCAATCCATGAGCTGTGGTGTTGGTTGCAAAATATCTCCTCCTGTAATTATTCAGATTGTTTATGCCATAGTAATGTGTCCTTAGACACCGAGCTGTGTAAAAGGATTGATACACCCTAAAAGTGTAAATGGCAATTAGGGAATTTCATCAGGTGCTGAGTAAGACGGGATGTTTGTGACACTGTAATGCTAACCTTCACTTTGTTTCTCTGTCTTGTTGAAACACTCAGATCTCAGGTGTTAAGAGAAACCTGCTTAGGGACAGCTCAATGCAAATCAATATAATTACTATCCAATATGCAAAATAAACAGCTTCCTTGTATGAGTCATTTGTTTCCTTTGTAATAGAATTGTAATAGAGACTAAGATCTACAGAGTGCTCACTGTAAAAATGTCATGAGCGGGTTTACACATGCAGTATCATACCTTTGGCATGTGGCAGCAGCAGAATTGGCCATTAGCCACAGAGAAAAAAGCATCTGAATGCAGATAAAGCACTTACATGGAAGTAATTGAACACTGAAATCGTGCAATTCAGGCATGGCCTGACATTCCCAGGGATGTGTATGGAGTATATCCTCCCTTACAGAGCTCTTGAAAGAGTAGATTTTCTGCTCAGTACTACTCACTGTTTATTTTTCAGATCAGGTCCTTTGTTAGTGTGTGCTGGTTAAGCTACTGCCAATGGCACCACACCACTCTGCACCCCTGAATAATTTGCTGTAAATCAGAGAACAAACAACCTTTCTCAATGGCACGACCAGCAGCGATCTTGGGGACCTGACTGAGTGCCCATAGCAGCGTGGTAAGGTGAAGAAAGAGATCATGAAGCATTTATCCTGCATTTCTGACTGATGAGAACCCTACCATAGTGGTAGGCCTGGTGAAGTTAAATGCAGTTATCAAGAATCTGAAATTGGGGAAGTGAACATGAAACTTAAGCAGAGGGTAAAACAGCACAGGAGCAGCAGAAGGAGCTGCGAACGACATGGTTGAGTTGCAAGAATAGAGGAGGAAGGCTGAGATCAGTTGCAGGAACACTATTCTGAACATTTTGGAGGCTTCTGGTAAGTGCAGTACTTCATGACACACATCTGCTGTTAAATACCTACAGGCATTACTGAACTTTGCCCTAGGTAGCTCTGCAAAGGATTTGGGAGTGGAGAGATGGATGGTACAACTTGTGCATGTTTCCTGGATGCGCTTTGATTCCTGCTAGACGGTGAGTCGTGGAAGATGATGGCCCATAGAATTACAGTACTTCTGCATGGGTGAAAGAATCTCTAAGTTTTAAATCGTGGGCTTGGGGTGCTTAATACTTACTGCATTCTTAGAAGACTGTAGTGCATAAGTATTTGTACTGTAAGAAATACTTCTGCTACCTTTGTTTCACTAAAGTAATGTGTAGTTGGGAATGACAGTTGCTTTTGGGATTGGTTCCTCAGCTACCATTGAGCTCATAGTTAGGAGGTCTAATGGCATTTTTAACAATTTCAAGGTATTTAAGAAGTACTTTTTAATTCCCTCTTTAAGCTTCCGCTCCAAAGGTCATGTGTGATTTAAAAAAGAATAAGATGGGCATTTTCACGAGGTTATAAGGCAGACATCTCACAGGTCATCGGATACAGCAGCATTTTGGAAACACTCTGCCATCTTTCATGTAGAAGGGAGGATCTTAGCCTAGCACAGTGATACAGATCATTAGAACTCACCACACATCCTGTTGTTACATCAACCCTTGCTTTATTCTCCCATGCTTACCTTCACAGGGTACAGTCTGCAGAACCCTGCCAGAAAGTATCTTAACCCACACAATTGCACTGAGCAATTCTTTTTGTTTTTCTCCATATGAAATCCTCTCATTGCCATGAGATGCTGGACATGCAGGCCCCTGGTGGCTCTGTAATGCTTGATGCTAACCTCATTTCTTGTACTTTGCATCAACTCAGACTAGAACTTGTCCAAGTATTTTTTTCCTGCAAGCTTCCATGGTATGTATATAAACAGATGATAGTGCAAAAAGAACTTACTTGTCTAAAACTTCGCTTTATTTTTACATTCAATGCACGAGGACAGACAAGATGAAGATTCATGATAAGGTTTAAAGCCATATGCTGTCCTCAAAACAGTTAAAAGATACAGTTTTTATGAGTTTAAAAAAGTATTTTAGAAACCTTGTTTTTCCAAAATTCCTCATTACAGAAAATCCAAATAGTTTAGAAAAGGTGAGTTCAATATCCTTGTTCATTAAGCCGCATTATGAAAGCATGTAGGTGTTTTTGTCTTTACTTTGAGAAATCTGTCTCTGCATTGCTATCAATCTTTACGTTTATGGAGCCATCAGCCTCCATAATACACAGTATACACAGTTACAAACAATTTGAAAAGTTATATTACAAAATATACAGTAGTTCCTTTTTACATTTTTATAGATAAACATTGCATAGTTTTCAAACATGTAATATATAACACAATCAAGAGTCTTTTCCTGTATAACTTATGAAAAATTCTGTACACTCAAATAATTATAAATAAAGTGTAAATATCTTCTGGTGAGAGGAGGAGAGAAGTCTGTTAGCCAGGACATGTTGTGCTGTCAAGTGTTAAGCAGAAATCTTTATCTGAATCTGCCTAAAACAATGGCACAATGCGGCCTAGATCAAGGAAAGAGGAGTATAAGAATAGATCATAAGGGAAACGTTACAATGAGGAACCATAAAGTACTGATGTGTCTGACAGTTGTTACCCTGATTCTTTTGTAAGAACTGCTTTCCCACAGTTAGTATCACTGTGCTTGACGGCTTAACTTCAAGATGCAAAATAAGGTGCACTTTGTTTAAGAAATGAGGAAAAGTAGATTAAAATGTTTCCCTTTTCAACGGGAGGTCAATGGAAACTTAAGATAACTTGGAAAGAATTCTGGATGTTTTTATCATATTTTTCCCAAAGAAACAGAGCATGAGAAATGCACACTGGGATTTAAAGTAATCAGTCTAAAATCATCCAGAATTGTGAAAATAAAATGAAGAATTGTTATCAAAATTCCAATTTAAAAATAAGATGCTGACAAAATTCTGCTTCAACACAATGAGGGACAAAGAAAATGACTTCTAAAATAATAGCTGGGCATAATTCTGCTCTCTGCTACTGAACCCCAAAAGAGCAGAACTATGCCAGAACTAGATGCTTTTGGAAATTCATTCTGATTCTAAGCATTTTGTCACTGGCTCACAGTTACAGAAACAGTTGGAACCTCGGTATGAATGCAGTTTGCAAACACCTCTTCAGTAACATAATTTGCCAATGTCAGGCTAAAAAAAAAAAAAAATCAATTAAAACATATTTCTCTTCTAAAATATACATATATACCTGATAGCCAAATTCAACCTACTGAATCCCAGAGCTCTGCAGAAAAGAACTACTCAAAGGTAGATGTGTTTTAGCAGCACTGAGTGTTAAACTAGGGGTCTTCTCGGCATTTCCATTACAAATTTAATCTACAACTCAGACACATAAAGTGGTTTTAAATGACACTTGGCCTACACTCAGCCACCTTGTAACATCTTTTAACATTACTGGTTGGACTTCGGATATTATCCCATAGCCCCTGACATCTCAGCTACTGAAGGCCAGCAGAAGTACTCAGTGCATCTTTGAAATGCTCTTTTCTGGCATTGAAATTGTGCCTTTTGTCAGCCCATGACTCAAACAGGCTCACAAGCATTTACTAAGACACCAGTAACAGTACAATTTGAGCACAAGCAAGTTCCCACCAAGTGCTACACTACCTATGGATTGACTACACATACTAGTGACTACACAATTTATGGATTTTACTTGGGATTTGGATTGCTACATACAATTGCCAGTGAAGTTCACATTATTTCCAAGGAGGATGGTTCAGAGCACAAAGTGATGGTGCAGAGTAAACACTGCTTTCTCTCCAGTGCAGATTACCATGCCCTGTGCCATAAGCTGCTCTCCAGGTTCCCTCTTTTGTGGCTCTAAAGCCAATTTCCACCACTACTCTAAAATATCATTTTGTGGCTCAGCCAAAGGGAGCCACATTTTCACACAGATCTCCTCACTTAAGCTCAGGCTTGGGTGGCTGTCTCCTCCCTTTCACAGGCCACTTGTCCTTCCTCCTACACCATTCCTTGGATTGTGGGGTTACATAGTAGGAGAGTACCATCTAGAATGAGGAATTGCCACACAACCACATCCTGAGTCCATCAAGCCCTTTGGTAGCCACCTAGTATCTCCAAACCCAGCGCTTAACCAGGCAGAAGAGTAAGCAATTACTTTTATGTCTTGAAGTTTGAGATAATGAAAGATTATAACTCCTGCCCCAGTGTTAAAGAAGACAGAGAGGGTTCAAAGTGGGCTTATGCACACCCTCATGCCAGAGTAGGACTCCCAGAGCTTCTGACGGATTTCCCAGCACTTTGTTTTCTTTCACACACATAGAATAAATTTTCTCTGTACTGGGAAAATGACTGTTTTCCTTTTTGACCACTGCAAACAGGCCAATAAGAACATTAGAATTCTCCCTGTTTTCATTTCCAGAGATTTTTTGATATTATAAAGCAAATTTTGCTGAATCCACCACTAGGTCATAAAGGCTGTTCTACAAGTGCATCATTTGTTTGCTCAATTAAGTTTGGATTGATCACCACTCTTTTCATCCCTCCTTTCATGGGACTACATCAGGATTTCTTTTGTTTGCTACTGATAGCATTGGATGAAGTTACTGCATAGTAGATCCTCTGTAAGCAAATCTGTCATTAGCTTTTCAACTGATCATAGATAGTCTAGGGACTCTGTCAAGCTTGTTTGACTCCATTCCTTGATGAGTGATGTATCACTGGCTGCGGGAACCTAACAAAATGTTCACTCTGTCCTCAATGCATTGTCCAAGGTGGTTTTCAAGAGCCTGACTGTCCTACGCTGTATCTCTGCTAATGCAGGTTGATACACTCCTATAAGGCTGTGTTGTTTGTGCCTGTTTTCTCAACGCAAGCTACAGCTGGTGCCCTTCTTCCACCTCTTTCTTCATCAGCCATCGCAATGGTGTTTTCATAAACCTCCATAGTTTTCAGTTGCTTGTCTTTGGCACCCTCCTGTTCTGTATTGACTTTACAGCACTTGCAGAAGCCACAGCAGTGTTTCCCACAAAAGGCGAGTGAAGACATAATGATGTTGTCCCAAGGCTCTAAGGAGTGCAGCCAGATGGGTAGGAAATCCCAATTTTGGAGCTTTTCAGGCAATGAATGTGGCCGCCTTGTCTGCATAATATTGATTACAATCACAGCAATAAAAAGAGCACTCAGGGGAAGACAAACACCCAAAAGGACTGCCCAGCCTGCCAGTGACAGACCAAATACAAACAAAGGCAAAAGAAAGAAGCAGACGAGAAGATAAAATATAGCAAACCATCTGTACTGGGCTGTTATGTTTCCCAAGGTCTTGGACATGCGGATTGGCAGCCGAGTGGCAGGTAGAGGGTAAAACAGGATAATCCCAGAGACATTGAAGAAAAAGTGGCACAAGGCAATCTGAAAGCAAAAATGTTTGAGCAGTTTGTTAGCTAAAATACCTTTAAGTGCTCCTACACACATCACTGTAACTTTCAGTTGCACTAAGAATCCATAGTTTCTCTTCCCTTGCCCCCTAATGTTTTTCTTGTCCTTCACTGCAAGGCCTTTCCTAGCAGGAAGCAAGGACTCAGTAATACCTCACACATTGTAAAGATCACTGCCTACAAACAGGGAATAACAAGACACAAGACAGGCTTAGAGGCAATGGCTTATCTCCCTGCAGATGGAGAAGTCTTAAAATGCAGCTTTCAACTGCAAGAAATTGGGTCCATCAGGAATAAAGCTGACAAACCAAAGAGTTATCAGGAAACAGTCCTGTTGTTATTAATGTATGAAAACCACATGAGAACTGTTCATTACTGGGTTATGCATCCATAAGTTTTCAACAAAAAGAAACAAAGTGTGAATCAGGTGTTGCATACAGGCTATTGAGAAAGTATTAATGGTACAAACATGAATTTTACAGAAATTAGCTAAAAGTTTATAAGGGAATGTGACACCGTCTGAGCCTTTTACAATTGTTTGATTCACATACTTCAAAACTGTTGTTTTTTTTTTAAAAAAAAGTGTGAAAAGACACCTACTTGCTAAAGCTTTCAGAAGTCACTTAGACAGAATAAGCATATATGGAACAAACCAGTGTATTCCCTGCTTGACATATCTTATTTTCATTCCATAACTGTTATCAGACTAAAATGAATATGAAAGTACAGGGGTTTATTTTTAAAGTACATTATAAAAACAGCAAGTTATCCTGAAATCTGAGCTCGGTTGAGATAGCATCATCTCGTGATTATGTCTGTTCTATCATGCTTAAGGACAATAAAATGAATTCTGTAATTTTCTTATCATAGAATCATAGAATAGATAGGGTTGGAAAGGACCTTAAGATCACCTAGTTCCAGCCCTCACCATGGGCAGGGACACCTCACACTAAACCATGCCACCCAATGCTCTGTCCAACCCGGCCTTGAACACCGCCAGCCATGGAGCATTCACAACTTCCCTGGGCAACCCATTCCAGTGCCTCACCACCCCTACAGCAAAGAATTTCTCCCTCAGATCCAATCTAAACTTCCCCTGTTTAAGTTTGAACCCATTACCCCTTGGCCTCTCAGTACAGACCCTCATGAAGAGACCCTCCCCAGCATGCACAAAGGAAAACCTCATTATCTTTTCACTCTTTGATATAGAGGGCTCATTCAAATGTTATTTGCTGGCTGGAATGTTCTTTACTGGCTAGTAAATGGGAGCCCGGAGCCAGGCTGCCTACTTTTCAAACAGTCTGAGTTGGAGGGAGACAAGGAATTCAATAAAACCCACTCAGATTAGGTTTATAATGAGAAAACCCATGCTATGCTGCTCACTGCAACCTCAGGTAGGTAGATGGCTTGACATCTTAAGTGTTGTATGGTCCTCACTTAGCTTACAGGAGTCCTTATACACTGTATGAGCAGAGTTAGGGTCCTAAGGAGGGAACTTACAGAAATTGGTTACTCTTTTAGGGGACTATCTAAGAGGGTTGTCAGGGATGTGGGCACTGAATTCCAAGCTGCAGAGACTGCATGCTCAGTGGTCAAGTGGCCCACACTGCATCAGTTCTGAATTAATCACGTCAAACCCAATTTACAGAAGTAAGATTTTACTGTGTGTTGACATTCTGGGAAGCTTTTTGCTCTAAGCAGTTGAAAGGAGTGAGCTGTCATAAAAAGAGCATACAAAATCAGGCATGACATTCATGGCATATTTGCATCAGAGCCAATTTTGTCAGATTTATCTTCAGAAAATTTACAACTTCTAAATGAAGTCAAGGAAGCACTGGTTTATACTGACCTGTAATGAATATTTTAATGTACTTCCTGGACTTGCTAATGCAGCAAGTATAGCTGTTGTGGTTGTGCCAATGTTAGCTCCTAAGGTGAGGGGATAAGAGCGCTCAATGCTTATAACACCAATGCCTAGGAGAAAAAATACAGGATTGAGTGGTTTCAGAATGGTGGAGAATTAAAAAACATGGGGATAAAGAATACAGTATTGGCAACTTACCAACAAGTGGTGTAATAGCAGATGTAAAAACAGAACTACTTTGGACAACGAAGGTCATACCAGCCCCTGCAAGCATAGCCAGGTATCCGGCTAGCCAAGTAAAAGGGAATGGAAAATCTAAAAAGGTAGAGAGAGAACACCATCTTTAGCATAACACAATGCTCTGTGTAACAGTAACACAGCAGTGAAAGGACTGTCAAGCATTTCAAATGTAAATGTATCATTTGCATATTGTGTCTTAACTGACAATTTTGCATTAGAATCAGTCACTACTCTAATTCACCCTGTTTGCCGTATGCCTTTCTCCAGCCTTCCACAACTGAATACACTTTGAGACAGATATTAAACTAGGTAGACATTTGTCCTAACCCAGGGTAGCATTTATATTTAGGTACCAGAAATGTTTCCACAGAGGTCAAAACAAAACCTTCTTGGTGGCTTGAGTGACTTCATTTCAGCAACCAGGCACCTGCTGCATGGTCAATCTTCAGAAAGCTCTGAAGACTGTCCTGAGAAAATCAGGTTGTTTATTCTAACCGGTTTCAAACACCTAAAAATTCACTTGTTAACCCTTGCAAAGAGAAGCTTATCACACTGATTAGAGAACCTAGTCCTTCCCCTGTGGAAGGACTATGAGTGAGCCAAAAAGTGGAGCCTTGGTCAGCCAGGAAGGCACAAAAGAACTCAGAGTAGATCAGAAGCAAACAGTAACCAAGAGCTGATTACTTCCTGTCCCTCATTTTTGATTCAGGTCATGTTCTTTGCCCAGGAGAGCAGAAGAGAGCACTGGGACCACTTTTGTTGCCTTTCCTATTTCTGTGAACCCTCACTTCAACCACTATCAGAGGTATGTCAGGACTGCTTTTCTCTTCTATGGGTTCTAACATCTCCATTCAAAGGAGGCTGAAGAAAAAGTAGCCAAGTGAAAAAACTCAACATTTGCATTCACTGGATCCAGGATGAAAAAAACCACCTGGAAAGCACAGGGAAAGATGGAATGTATTTGGGGCTGCCTGATCCTACAGAAGAAAGGGTTAAGCAGTGGAACAGGGCAAGAAAAGGTAATTAGTTCATTAGTCACTACAAACTTTTTTCAACTTACTTTAAAAGAAACACGAAGGCTCTGTGCTAACACAGGCAATCCCCATTTCAGCACTTCAGTGCTATCTTTTGAAGATGGGAACACTGCATTTTTAACAGCTAATGATTATACATCAAGAAACAGAGCCTGGACTTTGGCCTCTGTTGCTGTTACTCTGCTGCAGTTAATCTGTTTGCTAATAGATTTTTTTTAAAAGAAAATAACATGCTTGGGAGGAAAAAAAAAAAAGAAAAAAAGGTGTGTGTATGATTTTAGTTTGATATTGTTTTATGTAAACTATTCTATAATAGGTTCCAGAACAAGAGATGTTAATAAATGTGCTCAGTGTCTTTGTCATTCCTGAAAACAATCTTCAGGAAAAGCAGATAATTACCAGTGTTGATTGTCTTCTTGATAACACTTGCTACTTGTCCTTTAAGCACAGAGTTTAATAGCTTAACGATCATCACCAAGCAGGAACACAGAACAAGCAGGGACAAAGCCAGAAGGATGAGCCCAATGGCGAGATCAGGCAGGTCTGCTTCTGCAAAGAGATGCCGGCCTGAAAAAGGAAAGGAAAATGAATTGGCCTGGCCGCATTTTTGCTGCTAATCCCAACCAGCTCTGGTTTTCATATATGCCTCTAAGAAAATGGGACCAAAGCACAAACAGCTTGAGGGAGTGATGCAAGGAGTGAAAATTCCACCTCTCTTGCTCCGCAGAAGCCACATCTGGGGGTGGCAAGAGGAGCTTTTAAATAGACACACTTACAAAATACATAGCAGGCATCCTGCAGGGCAGGCAGGAGCTGGGTGACCATGTGCAAGGAGGAGGAATGTAACAGCTTGAGGACATTTTAGTGTGCTCTGAGATGAATGGTGGGTTGGCTCTTCCCAGAGGTGGCTGCATGCCTGACAAAGGCTGCTAAAACTCCTGAAGGGCATTTCATAAGGATGGAGATATCCAACTAACCATTGCAGCAAAGTAACTTTAGCTCCAAGTCACCTAAACAGCGAGGGTGACAGGATACTGGAGACCTCAATTTACTGATATCAGGGAGCATGAAAAAGGATCCATCAGCAGCCAGATACCATAATGATGCTGGTAACTCCAGCTGTGTAGCTTTAACAGCTCTGACTACACATGCAGTAGTACCTTCTGTCCATATACAGGTGATTGCCTCTCAATACACTTCTGAAGGGGTCTGTTAGCACCATTTGAAAGCTATATACATTTATAAAGACATTACCATAAGAGAAACAGTTCTACCACTTACATTTACTGATATATTCTGTTTCAGTTACATTCTTGATGCTCCATGTCACATTTCCTTCAGTCCAGCAAAAGTCAGGAGATGTGCAGTTTTCTGATAGGGGAATTGTGACATTCTGCAGTGTCTACAAATTGCCAAAGCAGATAGTTCAGTCACCCTTCATTAAGAGCTCATGCAAAGTTCTAGGCTTTTACTACACCAAGCATTCATCAGTAAAGGTGAATTTGTTAGCTGGGGTGTAAGCTACATTAATGACAAGGCAATTTTTTTTTGTGTTCTTAAAACAAAGAATTGGGCTGTTATCAAGGTCAGTCAATTCAACATTTAAAGATTAAAATATTCCCCAAACCTTCTACATTTAATAACAGTAGCACCAAGTGATGTCAGGGTCTGTGCAGCCATTGCCCAGCTTACTTGCACCAAAGAAAGACCTCTTTATTGTTATTTTAACAGCAGTTAATGGTCTGGTGAGTACTGCACAGGACAGTAATTCAGAATACTAAAATATTAGTACAGCTTTTGTCCTGCATGAGTACAAGCCGCCCACACTGCCTTACTGTGCCTCAGTTTTCCCATCTGCTACTACTTTCCTTTTAAAAGCTCAAGTGCTATCTAAAAGCTAATTACTACTGCTGTGATTAGCATTACTATGACTGAGCTGATCCTGGATTTATATACACTGTAATAAACCCCTTCTTGTAAGAGCTCCTATCCCAGATATACTGCAATTGAATGCTAGGTTCATAAGTCCTTATGCAGATTAAGGGTTAGCTAACTGAACTGTGCTTCCCCACAAGAGCAGCTAAGGGCCAAATGGACTCTGAACCACACTGCTGAACAGGAGGTATCTCTAAGACATGTTTCAGTGATTCTTTTTGCAGAAAGAAGGAAATCAAAGTCATACTTTCTTGCTGGACCCTTCTTGCAGACACCTGCATTCTCATCCCCCCTCCAGCTGATGTAGATGGACAAAGCCTGGGGCAGGTCCGATCCCCTCACTTTCAGGGAGGTCTTCAGCACATCAGCTTTTTACAAACACAACACAGTGTTGCTTCTTGCCCTTTTTTCATCAGACATCTGAGTTTCAAAGCAGCTTCTTTGGTTCAAAATATATTTTGCTTTAAACACATGGGATCTGCATGCATTTATCCCTGCCGTAAGTCAGTTTTATCCTTTTTTTTTTAGAAATGGGTTTAACCCACTAGGAATGTAAACATTTAAATGTTCTTTCTCTTCCATGACCAAGTTGAAGTCAAGCTTGTAAGGGTTTCATGTGTTTCTGTAATTTGACTACCTGCTAGGGCAGTAGTTACACAGACAATATATAGACAAATACAGAAGAAATTGTGTATATGAAATGTAACCTTCAGCCTGCACTTTCTGTGTACTTGCCTGTCTTCTAAGAGTGGAGGGGTCTGTAGGGCTCAGAGGCTCAGACCTCACTGGGAGCCAGGCTGTGCCTGCCCAGCCAGCGCAGTGAAGGGGTAGCCAAGTGTGAGCTGGGGCCCTGGAAGCTGTACAGCTGCCCGAGCATCATGCCTCCCCTGAGATGGATATACCCAGCTCCTCTGTCGAGTAACCTGAGCAGAGTTTCACATTAGCACAGCTCTGTTCCTGGCACTATCTCCCTAGCTAGCATTTCACTGGCCATCCAGACAGTCATTCAATAGAAGCTGGGCTCCTTTAAGAACCCAAGCACTTAATTTTAACCTCTGCTATGCGTCCTTAAGCATCTTCTGCCTCAGGAATTCAGGAATTACTTTTCTATACATATCAACAAATAGAAAAGTCTAATTAGAGATCCAAGGGATATTTAATGTTCTAATTGTCACTTGGCTGAACAACGCAAACCATACACTCAGCTCCACAGTTTACCAAAATACTCATTGGTGTCAACCTGGCAATAGATTCCTTCAATCTATCTGAAGTGTTGCTTGAGTGAAGAACAATGGGACCTAACCCCACAGAGGCCTTCTCCAAGGGCAGTTTTCCAGAAAAGCTGCAAATAACCAGCTCCCACCAGATCACCCTAACACATGTAAGGCTAATGCTGGTCAGTCAACAGATAAATGGTGGGGGGAAAGATAATTTCTTTGGCTTATAGTGCAGATTTTTTCCACTCTCAGGGAGTCAGTAGGAGTGTCAGGATTTAAAGGCATTTGGATGTGAAAGGAGTAAAAGGTTTGGCTCTAAACTACCAGTTTGATAAGCAAGGGCCTGCATGGTACTGAAAGCAACCAGGTCAAGCTCCCCACTGGTCTGATATCCTTGGTTTAAGTGGAGCAAAAACTACATTAAATTGTTTTCATTCTTTTTCTGCTGCTGAAAATAAATACCTCATTTAAAAGCCTAATTTCACAACCCTGTGATAAGGAGTGTCAGCTACAGATCAGTCATGTACTTGCTGAGGAACCTGACAATTAATTTAACATGGTACTCACCACATTGGTTTCAGTTACACACCAAGTCTTTACCAGGCTTTTGTTTTTCGCTGATTCATCATTTGTAGCAATTGCATTTATTACTGATTTATCAAGCTTAAAAAGAAAAAAAAGAAGAGAAAAATAGTGTTACACCAACTTACATCGCACACTTTTGTTCAGCTCTACTCAAATAACCCCTTTTGGAAGCTCAACCATCTCTAATGCTGGAGCTGCTGCCCAACAGGTAGGAGGGCCTTTACTCCTAGAAAAACATTCAGCTCTATGCACACAAACACTGTCTCATTCTCCCCAAATCAGCTACTACCTCATCTCACTGCTTCCATTTAAACAGCTATATTGACACAGCTGCCTAGATACATTCACAGTCATTATAAGACCTGTGTGCATCCCCTGTGTCCTCCAGCTGTCCCTCTAGATATATGCAAGTTTCCCTTAATTTCAGTGTCCTCTCTTCAGGTCCTAGTTGAGCTAGGTTGTCTCAGTGAGTACTATCTCCCAATGTCTAGGCAACAGGCTGCCATCCCATCCACCCCACATGGATGTACTTGTGAATGTGGGGGAAATAGAAACAGGAAATATAGAGCTGGGGCTTTATGAAATGTGAACAAAAAGAAGAATCCATCTGCTAATGAGTTTACCCCAAGTACACACAGAAGTGAGTGGGAGCTCCCCCCTCTCCTCCATATTCAGAGCATTTCAATTAGCTGTGACTGAACCAAGTAAGCAGCTTCCTTGAAGCAAGAAAGAGCTTACCTCAATGATGAGCTTTGTAAAGGGGTCTGTGATAACTTTTAGTAGCTCAGGGGCATCCTCACCACTTTCAAGATGAAAAGACTCAACTATAACATTGGTAAGATGGTAAAGATAGCCAGAAACAACTTCAATAGGCAACAGTGCAAACACAGCAAGCCAGTTAAAGAAATCATGGATTGTTGCCCCAGCAAAGGCCCTGAGAGAAGAAAGTAAAAACAGAGCTGCTTTTAGTTAAACAACATGTGCACAACATCAATTAAATATGAAATCATAGAAGTCAGAATGAAGCCCATTTCGAGGGCAATCATTTAATTTCTGGGGTCACAGGAGATGGCTGCTTTGCTATAGAGCACTAAGCTTTCTCCACACCATTGACCAAGTGAAAGAGCCAGCCAGGTGAGTAAACAACACAAAGCAGAATAGGCAAAAGCGGTCCTTAACATGAGGCTGCCAAGTGTACTTGTCTGCAGACAGAAGTGCCTGTACAGCCTGCTTTTGTTTTACCTCTCACCCATTTTTGGTACACGTTAAATCCTGAGCCATGTGCTGCCTCTGGGTCCTGAGCTGCCTGACTCATGGGGGAAGGTGGCTCTTTGCAGCCCTCTCACATGGTCAGGCAAAAGACTGGTGAACAACTCCCTTCCAGCTTCTCCTCCACAGCCTGAGGAGCCACAGCTCTTCTTTCAGAGGCTTTGGCTAAGTGTATTTTATGGCTGGTAAGCCATAATTCACAAGGTATCAAAGTCTCATATCCTTCCCAAGTTTATTACCCATCTCCAGTAAGCCATGAGCTCTATCAGTGATCATGTCAAGTGGCAGTCTGAAAGTTGTCATTATATATATCTGACAGCTAGAATATTTCATCTATCTACAGTTACAAGGTCTTACTTAGTGTAGACTTAAAAAAAGCTTGAATACTGAAGTCTCTTTTAAGGACAGTAAACCGAAATACTGTAACACTAACTTCTTGTACAGCTATCCCATAAGTAAGAGAGAATCAAAGGTGGTTGGTACAGTGGGAGAAGTTGAAAATTTATCCTTGTGCAAGCTCCAGTTACGAACAGTGGATTCTCACAAACCCACAAATTCTTAAAGGAACCCAATATGCTTTTCTTCAAGTATATGAAGTCACATATCTAGACAGCATTATACCTTAGCTATGACCATCTTGTGGCTTTCCTAACAAGACTTTCAAATAGAGGCCAATAGACTGAATGGCTGTAGCAGTGATAGGGAATTCAGAAAAGAACTTACAAAGAAGAAAGAAAAGCAACTTTTCAGATCTAGTGTTTGAGTACAAACAGTACCTTCTAAATTCATTCCTGTCCCCAGCTTGCATGAGTGCCACAATCGTATTTGTAACTGAGGTGCCAATGTTTGCCCCCATTATGATGGGAATAGCTGATTGAACAGTCAGCACTGGAAAGCAGAAAAGGAAGCACTGAATTAAAAAAATCAAATCATCAGCAAACTCATTGCTCCAACGAGAATTAATGTTAATTAATGACACTGGAACCCAGATTTCCCTTGATGTCACTGGAATTAGGCGCTCCAACCCAGATATGTTTACTTTAATCAAGCCCCTGAGTATGCGGTACTTCCATAGTCCTGTGACCCCACTGAAACTGCAGCCCATGGTTATCCCTTTTCACCACATAAGAGGCCAGGTAAGGTGAAGTTTCTTCTTTGCCAGGCATTTTCCTATGTACTGTATAATTTTGAAATGATGTCACAGAAACAAATGAAGCGCAGTAACTGGCTAACAGGAGAAAAGCGTACAGATACTTCAGAATTAATGCATGCAGTGTCAGGGTTTCCAATGGTTTTCACTGCAGTTGTGGACTTATTACTGCTACTACTACTATTATATAAAAAACTGTTTCAGTCAACAGCTGTGACAACCTTTTCCTACCATCTCTACTCCTACACCCAACAGCTCCTGTAATTTGAACACAGATGGGAATGTTTGCACCCCAGTCCAAGGTTTGGGAGTGATCTCTGGGAAGGTACTGTAAGCAGACTTACATGTGGAGGACACCATGCTGACCACAATGGATGAAGAAGTGCTGGAGCTCTGGACCATAACAGTCACCAGAACACCAATTACCAATCCCGCAACAGGGTTAGACAGCACTGAATCGTCTTGAAAAATGTCCCCTGCTGCTTTACCTACAAAAAACATATTCTTGGTGTGAGGGAAGTGCAAGGTAAAACCCATATGAATTATCAGAGCATTTAATTAAAGATCATCCAACCATTTAATTGAGATAAATATACAGACAAAAAATATGCAAGATGGTGTAGCCTAGGGATCCAAATTCAGGTCCTGAACCCTCAGCTTCTCAGTTGTCAGATACTTTATATTCCCTCATTTCAGACTAAACAAGCTCTACTGAACTCTGAAGAGAACCATATAAAACCATATAAAACCACATAAAAACACAGCCATCAGAGGAAAGACCATAGGACAAAAACCTACACATGCATAGATTTAAATGTTATCATCTCCTTGATATTTATGGTTACTGCATCAAAAGAAAACCCAATTTTAATAATCCTGGGTGGTTCTGTTCCCACAGCTTTCTGTGTGGCCAAAACCAAAAAGTACCTCTACAAACCTCATGCATTTCTCTGATAGCCACTGCTGAATCCATCAGCAGAATTAAACCCTTGGAGACAGGCAAAATACACTTCAGTAGTTTCTGTCTTTGAAGGATTTGGGGGATATTTCAGTGCTGGGTGCTTTGATCAAGAGTGCGGTTTTTATATTTCACCTTGTTGAAATGTCTTTCACATGGGATAGTTTTATGAGCAGATGGATTCGTGTAAACTGTCACTAAAGTAACAGGAACCACCTAAGAAATCGAGGCAAATAATTCCTATATCAACAGCTCTCTGGAATTTGAGAAACAAAGGCCCTTTCAAACAAATGAAGGTCAGTCTTCAATCAAGCTACTTCCTTCTGAAACTGTAACACAACATAAATCTATGGAGAATGTTCTCGAAAAGTGGTACTTGTAGTTTAGTCACTCAGATGAAATTTACTGCCTAATTTACATTTTATTCTTGATGTTTTAGACATTTTCATACCTCCTACTAGTTGAAAAGCAGAGCTCAGTACATCCAGAGAGCACACGAACATGTAGAGCAATCCAAGGAGCATAATAAACTTCCCTATTCCATACAGTACACGAATGATTTTTCCTTTCCTATCCAGTTCTGCAAAACAAATATATTATGAATGAGACATGCTTGATGTATCTAGTGTTCTCTCTGGAGATGTCTGCACACAAGCGGAGAATAGGAAGTCAAAAGACAGTATTGTGACTCTGGTGTGTGATTAAACCCAAAAGAATGTTCTTCTTAATCAAACTTTAACTGCAGAAGCAGGTGCTTTCTTTACCCCGTTTTACCATGTAAAAGCTTTTGGCATATGACAAAAGCTTTATGAAGTCTGAGATTGACCCTTGGTTTTAGATAGTGATCCTACTGAGTAAAGAAAAGTCAATAGGAGCCTGAGTACAAAACCATACTAATTTTTGATCTTTTTCCATACATTCCTTGTGTTTTAAGGAGAGTAAGCAGCATGATTTTCAAATTCTTAACTGACTAAGTATAATATTCCCAGTCTCTACTGGGGAATGTGAGAAAAAGTATAAAACCTACATCTGAAAACTCCTCAAATCTTAACTTGAATTTTGCAGCAAATATGATTTCGAAAAATAAAGGAGACAAAAAAGAACAGAATTAGTGGAAAAAATAAATGCAGGTAACTACTGAGAAATGGCTACCTGACCACTTGATCCCAGTATCCTGCAGTTCTGGCAGAGCCCATGGGTCTTCTTCTTCTTGCCTGGTCTCATCTATCAAGGCTATCGTGGAAAATGCAGGTTGAATTTCCCCTTTATTTCCAAGTGAAGCCACGTTGCCTGATAAAATAGAACATTACATTAAACAGTTTAATTACTTTCTGTCTTCTCCAAAGATCCACAAAACATATATATGTCTATCACTCACAGGTGAGCACACATTACCTTTATGATTTTCTCCTTCTCTCCCAGCCATGTTCTGGTTTTGTTTGGAAGAGTCCCCAATATAGTTATTGGTTTCAGGCTTTTCCACCTCAGGCCAGGGAGCCATGATCTGTGACTAACAAAGTAGTGCTGGTTTAAATGTGTGTGCAGTCAAAACATTCAACTTACAACATGGTATATGAAAAATACTATTAAGAGCAAAAGAGATGGAACTAGAACAGAAACAATGTGTCCTTGAATACAGCTTTTTACTAACATTTACTTAATTCGTTTTATCTCCTTTCAGCAAAAAGTAGGAGGACTATTCCTTCCACCTTCTGAATTTAACTCACTGCGTTTACCAAACTGGTAAACCTTACTAAGACCTTAGCAAAGAATGTTCTTCCCTAAAGTATTGCCTTGTTTAGGTCACATAGGCTAAACAGTCTTGCTGCCTTTACTGGTTCCTTCCCATAGAAACATTGAGACAAACATGACCCTGAACAAAGTGAAGAAAGACCACAGTTAAGTCCAGGAATGATGTTTGCTGAATGAGGGGACAAGAGCGTAATTAAGCAGCAGTGGCCATTTGCAGGTCTATATTTGCCTGTAACTCAGAGCTGATGCTGCAAGTGAAGCTGAGTTAGTGGCAGCAAGGTCAGCTCACTCACCTCGTATACTCATCTCTCTGTATGAACCTGTTCCTTCCTGACACTTTTGAGAACATTTGACATGGATTGTTGTATTAATAACTTCAAAAATAAGGCATCAAATGACCAAATCTGGCCAGCACAGGTACAAGCATGTGATAGACCTAGCCCAGGCACAGGAGGAGAAGGCAGCCATTCCTTCAACTAAAGCCTGGAAAAGTCCTACTAATGTACTTCACCAATATCAGAAGCCAGAGAGGGGGTCATGAAAGGGGGAGAAGGTGATCATGGGGAGCTAAGGTAGCATATGATAATTCCTCTGCCTTTCCAAGTTTGTAAGGCTGTTGGTTAGCTCAGCCAGCATGATCAAATACGCAGTGGAAGAGGTGGGAGAAGTGAA
Organism: Forpus xanthops; assembly: GCA_032466535.1. Classification (NCBI taxonomy): domain Eukaryota; kingdom Metazoa; phylum Chordata; class Aves; order Psittaciformes; family Psittacidae; genus Forpus; species Forpus xanthops. Next base: position 44,216 of record JASSUY010048953.1, read on the forward strand.
CTCTACTCAGAAACGCCTCACCTTTGAGTCTGTCTCTTCCACCCTCCCTGCCACACAAGTCAATCAATGCTGGGAGCAAAACTGCCCATGTCCACCATGTCTGGCACCCACACAGCCGGAACATCTGAGGTGAGCAAATCTGCCTGCAACATTCCTCATAAACAGGGCATATGCACCCAACCTCAAAAAGTCAGTGCCAGGGTTGGTATCACGCCATAAACAAGGTTCACCAGCACTTAGCAGCCACTCTAAAGGAGTATAATTAATCATTCATTCAACCATAATCTCTTATGTAGCTGGAAATGTTTTGTCCCTGTCTATGTCAATAGGCCACGTATCCTCCTCTTTTAGCTGGGAAGGAAATGTCACAGACAAAATCACTCATCTCTTACTGCAGCAGAGGAGGGTATTATTTTTTGGTATTCCACAAAGAAAAGAGCATCTCACTTTCCACAGTAATAGGAAAAATTATTCTACAGTCGCATTAGTAAAAACTCTGATTTTACACATTCTCTATCTGTGGCGCAAGAGCCACAGCAGCTCCCAAGACACATAAAGATTGCAGAAAAGATGGAAGAAAATCACTCTTGCTTGTTTCAACAAGAGTTGTCATTTGCTTGGAGCAAATTCCCTTATTTTCCCCCATGCCAGAACAACCTCCACGCCCCACCCATGCCAGAACACCTCCATCTCGTTAAACGAGTTTCATTTATACATGTTCGGCATTTAAAGAGCTCTAAAGAAAATAACTGCTCAGCAGACATGCTCCTGAAGTGAAATGCAATGGTAAAACTGCCTTGGAAATTCAGATGGAAGTTGCATTGACAGTATATTCCCTCCATGGACAGACATAGAATATGCTGGACACCACCATACCTACAGATGCCAACAGTACTTCTACAGCTCTTCTGTTACCCTCAGGATGGAAATGAAGGATCCAGCCTCATGATTACTGTATGGAAACTGAGCTGATGCACTCACTGGAGAAACTGGAGCTTGAAAACTTCAGCAGAAAAACAGCCTCAATGTCTCCCAAATTAACTCTCCTCACTCCAGAATTCAGCAGGGCATTTTTTCATAATAAGCATCTCCCATATTCTGAGGTGCTCAGGATCCCACAGGTACGTCATGTATTATGGGTTTTGCTTCATGTGATTAAATACCATAGAATGAAAATTGACCCCATCTGTGGAGGAAGATTTTTTTGTAGGCATGTTTATAAAATCATTAGAGCCCTAGTCAGCCTCTGATTTGGGAAGGTAGAATTGAATACTAGAGGTCTTTACAGTGTTTGCCTTCTGCATTTGGGTTTGTAGAGGTATAACTAGACCAGCCCATTCTGTGTGATCGGTACCAAGGACGGATGAAAGCAGAACCACCTGGATCCTGAAAGAACCAGCAAAACTGTCAGTTTTCTCCAGATCCTGACTCTTATTAAGAGGAGCAGCTGAGAAGCTAGTTTAGAGACACCTGATACTCTGCTAGTGTCCTGGCCACAGCTGCTTACTGTTAATTAATCACTGTGCTACAAGGATAATCTACGTTCTACAGTTTTCCCTTCAAAGAATTCTTGCTTGGCCCAGATACAGACATTAACAACTTCAGAAAATACTTGGGATAATCTGAGTGCTGTGGAGGAGCAGAGCAGTGGGGTGACAAAACTAACTGCATCAGTCTGTGACAGCTCACATGAGCCTTTGGAAAGCCTGATGTCACAGTATAAAAGACCAACAACATTGACACAAGATATACATGACAATGAAAACCCTAATAGTGGTTCTCTTTTGAACACCAAGGACATAACTACACTGTGAAGGAACATGTTACAGCACAGGCAGAGGATGGGCTGGTGACAACGCACACTGCATCAAGGAGCTACAGACAGCTGGACACATCGGTCCAGGTCCAAAGGCAGGATAGCCGTAATTGCTGGATGAAGTGCCAGGAGTGATGATCTCAGTCCATCCCCATGCCAGCCCGGGTGTCTCAGTGCCATTCGTCTGGTTCCTACCTGAGCTGGCAGGAAGCCAGCCAGGACACCTGCATCCAGGCCATAGTCATGGAACTCGCATCTGGATAAGCTCTGGTACTTTGGACATCCACATGTTCAGAGCTGTGCCGAAATGAGAGCTAATTTCCTCCTGAAAGTGGCAGGTCAAAATACGCTATGCATATTGCAAAGGTCTGAAAACTAATGCCTGTGCAAACTGTAATCCAGCCTGCTTCAGTGAACCTAGTGGCAAATCCTCTCACACCGTGGTGTGTGCTCCTTTCATTGTAAGTATAGTCTTTCCTCGCCTTTGGAAAATGCTAACTATGTGTGACATCCTTTCTAACTCCAAAAGAAACTAAAACCTCCTGCTCCTACAATGGAGATAGATGGAAATCAATGACATTCAGCTTCTGAAAAAAAACAGGAGAGAAACTCAAAGTTGGCTCCTATGGTTTTTATATCCATACTGACTCTCTCACTGCAGCATTTCAAAGAGTTATAAGTCTCTGGGGAATTATCTGAGCAACGCTAGGTGTCATGCAGGTGCCCTATATTGCATTCCTCAGTGACTCATTTACTGCAACAGCGTTGCCTCTGTAGCAGGGCTAGGCTCTCAGTGCTTCTCGGCTTTAAATCAGAAACAGTAGTAAACGTATTTATTTTGCTGGACTTCACACAGAGAATATGAACTACCACTTCCATGTGCCTGCATGGTATTGTTTGTATCTCTCCACCCGTGACAGCTCACTGAGAGGCCACATTGTGCCTCAAATAAGAAATACAAAGCAGTAAGACTTAAAGAAGTCTCACCCCGAGGGGAACAGCTCCAGTGTATTTCCAAGAGGAAATAAAAGTACTGGAAAAAATAGCAATATTTTCAAAAACAATTGGTAATCACCACAACAACCACCAACATGACCATGCATGTGCATAAAAGTTGCTTCAGCAGCTCCAAATCTAATTTTGGATTCAGCCAGGTTTCCCCTTCTCTTACTCTCTCCTTGTCTCACAGCTTTTCTACAGACCCTTAACCTTCTTGTCACTCACCACTATGCTACAGTTTGTATGTTGAAAAAGGATTTATCAGCTAATCAGATATCCAATACAACACATACTTCATAGGAGTAAATACCAAGCCATGTAGCAATCCTTCTTATACACAGTTTGAAAAAATGCTCTTTTCCCCCTCAAAATATGTCATTTCCAACACAGAAGCACATTATGTAGAGACAGGAAAGATCCTCAGCCAGCACAGATCCATTCAGTAGCTTTACAGTAGCTGATAATTTTGCCCCAGAACCTGTTCCATGGCAGCCTCAAAGCCCCAGGTGCAATAGAACAGGCAGCGACTTAAATAAACACCAGCAATGATTCAGCCTTGCTAGCAGTAAGTCTTGCCTTTGCTCTGGTACCAGCTGCCTCCTTGGGGTTTTTCTCTGGATAAGCTAGGAGGCTTAGCCAGGATGTAAACTTTCAGCTAATGTAGCAGTCAGGGGATAAAAACATACGTGCAAGCTAAGAGAAAAATGAACATTGTGCTCACTGTTCCTACAGATCCCTGAGTCTTATTGTTCACAGGCTTGAATCTAACACATAGCAAAACTAACAAAAACTCAACAAACTCAAAACAAACCCCACATAAAACAAACTAGTAAAGAGAACTAATTTCTAAGCAAGTGAAGAGAAAATGAATCCCAAGCATTAAGCTCTGCATTCACAACAAAGAAAAGCACCAAACACTGTCTCTGGGAACCCAGAGCCAGGAATCATCAGTGAACTACTTAAAATGCTTACTAGGTATTTAAATAAAACAATTACTTTTTTAGAATAAAACAACACCAGCAACAAAATCCCCCTCCCCCCCCCAAGAAAATACAACAGGTCTACCCCATCCCAAACATGAAACACACAGTAAAAAGTCAAGAGAGGAAGAAGTAATGGCATTAAAAACTTACTGGTCTAATGGAAGAGGTGCTAATAAAAGTTACTGAGAAACCAGTTGAATTCTGCCTACTGCCACATTAGTTGAGCTAACTACATCAGACTAATGTATTCTTTTTACTGCTGTGTATCAATCCAAATTAGCATCAGAAAATGTTTCCATCAAGAATAGCCTGACACGGCTGCACTGCAGCACACAGACGTTACACACTATCTATGCTAAAACACAAACTGACAGTATTTCCTTCCAATGTTTCATTAATCATACCCTAGACATTTTCCAGTATCCAATGCCACTGAATCCTATGACTTAAAAACCTCACTTCTTTTCAATCCAAATAATAGTTAAAACTTTCTTATGCTATAGGCAGTGTTTTCTTGTGTGGGTTTTGGTTTGGGAATTTTTTTAACAGCTGCAAGTAAAATGCTTTTTTCCTTTATCATATTCCATAAAAATAAATCTATTTATTTGCAGGCAGAAAGTAGTACAGTTTGTTTTCAGAATGATGATTTTTTTTCATCACTTCCTTAAAGTAGAATTGTAGCTGAAAGAACAGAAGGTGAAAATGCTAACGAGTGGATGACATTTCACATGCCACTCCGGTTCCCCATGTTAGCGCTCTGTTGCCATTCCTTGGCAGAGCTTTAGATTTGTAAGCTAAACAAGTTCGAAAGAGAAGGAAAGAAAACTTGGTCTCAGCTTTCTTACTTACCACTTCTTTATTCCCAGACCACAGAGCGAATGGATCAGCTGGGCAGCCACTGAGACCTGCAATATATATAGACAGGTGTTGAGCAAAGTTTGCTTTCATCACTGCTAACTAACATTCCTATTTTACAGTCCAGAGGCACTGCCTACCTGCAGCTTAATGATCACAATCAACCTTTTTTTAGCAGTAGTGGGCAGCAACCAAGGCTGATAAAACTATGGGCTATTTCACACTTATCACATTCTAAAAAATGTCCCATCAGCATTTAAGTACAAGTTACGAATGTATTCATGTGAATGCTGGGGAACGGTTTGTTCCAGCCTGGAAAATTGCCCTCCGCCTGATCGTTCACTAATCTTTTTTTCCAATAATAATTTTCCAAAAATATTTTGCAATCTCAAAAGTCTGTCAAAAGGGTGTGAAGAAGATGTAGTACTGTTATTTGTCTGTTCAGGTGCCTATTAATCTGCCTAAGAACAGAAGCGAAGGAGAATCTGATAAAAAGCAGTGTAAGTAGGAAACACGTAAGAACTTCTCTGAGAACAGAGGATGGAGTTTCATTCTTATCAGTGCTCAGTGTTTACAATTAAGGCGAGCTCATTAGCATTTTGGCTGTGGCTCTCATTCTAAATGAGATTTAAAGATGTAAGGACACCTTTGATAATTGCATTCAGAATGCTAACAAGGAAGAAGACTATATGATAAATAGGTGCATTATTCAATACAGTGTGGTATTACAGATTAGACAAAGCAGCCACTAGCATTGCTGTCCGTTCCGCTGATGAGCTTAATGAGGAGCAGGGAGAGGGGGCTGCATTAGGCATTGTAGCTTTATTAACTCCGATTTTTTTCTGTTTCAACAGACATCATATGCTAAGAAAATAAGCCATAAACCAGCAGCCTAATCAGCAGATCTGCTTTGCCTGCATGTATGGGGTCATATCTCCTGGCAGCTTAGTGACTTAGTAACTTAGAAAAATAAAACTCTTGCTTTTTGCACCTTTCAGCCCCGCAGAGACGTGCAGCCTTTGGAGCTGTGAGTCAGGATTTACTCCTCTCCTGCACTGGCATCGGAAGTTTTTAATAAGTGGTGACTGTAAAAGCCTCCACAGCCCCATATGCAGCATCACATCATGGCAGTGGAACCAAGAAGTACCTCCCTTGGCTGCAGTGGCTCGGCTGGTGCAGATCCCACCACCCACTACTACCTGAGGCACAGCTGATGTTGGAGCCCAAGGACAAAAGCACCAGGACTGCCTCCCTCCTCCCAGCTGCAGTTTGCGGGGAGATAACTATGGAGCAGAAACTGGTTTTTAATTCCATGCAAAGTGAAGAACTGTCCACAGTGTAAAGAAGTGGTGGAAAATGGGCCCAAGGTCCATCGTGGTGGTTCACAGGCTCAGTTCTCTAAACAAAAGTGCACTTTAGCATTGCAGCTAAACCCAGTAGTTTCTCATTGATGCCCTACATGTAGCAAATGAGATGAAGCTTGTAACTGGGAATCCTTGGGTTTCTCTGAGCTGTGGCTTATTCTCCCCTGAGTCACCGTTTGTGAAACCCAGCTCTGACAGGGAGAAGGTGAAAGATGTGCACGTTTCAGGTACCCAGTTAAGGCTCAGCCAGAACGTGGTGACGCCTTCCACGACATTTTTTTCCAGTGCTGCTCATTCCATTTGCTAAGCACAATCCTATGTTCTGACCATGTTAATGTTTTAGGAAGGGAACAATCCTAGATCATACCCATTGTGTTGCCAACAAGAACTTTAGGGAAGAAAAAACAGTCACTCAAAGCTACCAGTCACTCAGCAGCCCACACAACAGCAGACAATCTACAGTCTGCTTTGAAGGTCCAGGGTGGAACTTCTGCAGAAGAACAAGGGATGAATGTGGGTGTCCTTTGTCCCAGAAGCCTTTCCGTCATTCAGAATTGGGGGAAAAGAGGTCCAAATTATTTTCTGGGACAAGAGGGAGATCAGAGCAATAGCCCAGACCACTTTCCATGCATCCAGCACAGATTCAAAAGATGCTACTGCTGAGGAAAAAATAACCCAATGCTCTTTCTTCCCCCTTCAGGATTTACTCTGAAGCAACTGACCTAATTACAAAAGAGTAAATTTGGATAGGGAACTGCTAATAAAGCAAAGCAAGGAAGTGAATTTCAAGGGTCCTGATTTCCTTTCACAAAGGCGCTGGATTCTTCTGCATCTACCTGGAACAGTATCTGTGATAATCTAGCATTTAGCAGGAGGTGCAACCACAGAAAAGGTTTCAAACACAGATTGAGAAAAAATTCCTGGCATGTGCAAATTCTGTGAGAGGTGAACTCTGTCCAGTCGTTTATGTTGCAAGAAGTCAGAACAATGTAGGCAAGAAATATGTCTACATTACAGAGAGTTCTATTACAAGCTCCCCTACACATCTCCCTCCCATTCAAGAGGAATACTTGCTGTGCAAGTCACAATCCTCCTCATCTTTAAGGCACAGGCCCTAATGTGGTAAACCAAGTACACCTAAGTCACAACTAAAATAAAGGGAAGCAAAAGAAATAGTCATCCATACTACAAAGGTACCAGAGCAGCTCAAGATTTGTATTTATTAAGGATAATATTCACATGATGAGGTTTGTTTTCCTAGCAGACACAGCTTGAAAGGACAGAATGCACATGCCAGGCTCTCAGCTAATGTCAGGAGCCTCTCTTACAGTTCAATTTAATTTTCAGTGTTCCATAAATCCAAAGAATGTGCAGCTAAACAGCTCTGTGTGTTCGTGCACAGCTACATTACTCTGCTTAAGAGAACTGGCATTGTTTCCATCATTTGAAAACCTCATTGTCTATTTTAAGTTGTGCAGAAACCTTGAATGGATCTAGTTGTCTGCATTTTGGAACAGCATTAATGTATATTAGCCTTCCCTCTTCCAGAGATGTAAAACACAAAGCCCTGATTATTAAAGAGACCAGTGCTGATTCCAATATGGCTTACAGCCAGAAGAGTTATTTCGTTAAGGACTTCTCCCTTTCAGTTGAACACCTTCTTTCTTTGTGCAGTTACCTGGAAGAATTAAAGCCCTGGCTTTCTCTACTGTCTGAAAAGTATTCTGCATGTAAATACTTAAGCAATGTAGTTTATTCATGAAAAAGCCCAGTCAAGATATGTTTTGTGAATATTAAATGTCATATTGATATACACCTGGGTATTTACTAGGGATCAGTATTTGTAGCAGGCTTTGATTTTGGAACAGATTGTAAATGCTACAATTTTGTTACTAATTAATTTTTTCCCTTTAAGAAGAGTAAATTTGTCTTTGAAGCGTCAGTGTGTATAAGGAAATCTAGCTCCCCTGTACTCTTCTGCTTCATGCAGGTGCAATGCATCATCAGAAAAATATTTTGCTTCTGCTGTAGTTTGGAATAGTAAAGAAGAACTCCTAAGACTATTTTGGCTGTGATAAGAAAACACCTGATTTAATGTATAAAGGACTTGAACCCTATCACAAGGTTCTGTATTACAATACTGCATTTCATCTCACATACGTGATACATAAAAAAAGTAATCGAGTTCGGGTAGTTAACATACTTCCAGAGCTGCATGATGAATAAAATCATAAAGAGTTAGCACTCAATAGAGCCAATGCCAGGAATGGGAGGGGGAAATAAAATGTGAAGTGGCAGTGTCACAAAGAGAAGAAGCACAAAAAGGCTTTCAGCACAGCTCCAGGTTGGGCAGAGATGAGATTCAGAGCAGCCCTGCAGAAAAGGACTTGGTGATGTTGGTCGATGAGAAAATGAGTGTGCACTTGCTGCCCAGAAAGCCAACCGTATTCTGGGCTGCATCAAAAGGAGTGTGACCAGCAGAATGAGGGAGGTGATCCTGCCCCTCTACTCTGCTCTCATGAGACC
>JASSUY010048956.1:0-77468 GCA_032466535.1 Forpus xanthops
AAGCTGAAAATCCAAAACACAGTGCTACACCAGCTACTGCTTAAAGAAAAATGACTGCTGCTGCTAAACCCATGACAAAAGAGTATTCAACATTAAAAAGAAAAAAGAAAAAAAAAGAAAGTTTCTCAACATTCTTTGTTTCCAAACGCCGCATGCTCTTGCGTGTTTAGGCATTTTGTGTAATGTGCCCAAGCAAGTGGCAGGTTAGGTCCCCTGCCAACTGGACAGGTGATTTCCAAAGTTTAGAACCAGTAAAATACTTGCCAGTAGTCTGTTGGCTTCGTTTCCTTCCAAAGAGTTTTTATACCATTTATGCTGAACATTAATTACAGTCCTGTAGGTGCAGACATCCATGGTATCTTCAGTGTGAAGTACTTTCTTCTAGAATGTGAGTATATTTTTGTAATAGGTATTAACATATTTATCTTCTGATAGCAAGTAATAGGTAAATGGAAAAGGATTCACAGATGGCTGATAACTAAGGCAATACAGTTCAGCCAAGGATTTCATATAGTTGCATAGAATTATGGGGTGATATGGAGTGAGGTGGATTTCTAAGCCAATTCTTGGTTGCTTATATCTGGGGCTATATGAAAGCATTACAGCTTCTGAATACAAAATGGGGAATTGCTTTAGCAGTAGCCAAAGTCTCGCTGTATTTTATTTGTTTTGGGCATGTGATAGAGGAAATGGAAGACTGGGGTCAAATCTTTTTTACTCATTCTTAGTAAAGTATTGTTTTATGTTAGGGGATTTTATCTTCTTTTTAAACTTCAAGAAGAAAATATAAAAAATAACCTTTATTACTGTTCAGTGATATTTATAGGGATGGTGAAGGAATAGGTCATGAAAAGATATTTCTCATGTTTTAACATACTGACTTTTCATTACCATAGCAGGTGGTCATTTTCATATAAATGAAACTTGTAAATAGCAACCTACCTTTTCACATGGATTCAATTACAGTGAATGCTTCCAAAAGCCATATGCATGGGAAGAAAAAGAATCTCTTCTATTTCATTCTTTCTCTATCCAAATAAAATGAATCTTTAAGGTTTTTTATTTTTTTTTTTTAATATATACTGGTGATAGTCTAAATGCAATAATGTGTAAAACAGTACTGAACTGCTTTTTTTTTCAGGTCTTTTTTTCTTCCTTCCATTTTTCTTCTCCTTAGTTAATACTAAAGCTATACATAAAATAATTTAAGTCCAAGTGAAATTTACTTTTTCTGTTTATATGTTTCTAAAATAACGTTCAGGTTACTCACAGACTCATATTGAGCTCTGCTATACATTTCCCTTTTTCTCACTTAATAGTCTTCTAAAACTCACCCTCTTCTTCTTGGACAATCATTATTTCCCAGGCTGCTGTCTTCTGAAAACAAAGTACAATTCAATGCGTGGCACCTCGTAAACTTGCCGGGAGTTGGATATATGTTATGTAATTTTAGATCCATTAAAGTTTGACATCATATAAATACATTAAAAAAAATAAAAAAAAAAAAAAAAAAAAGAGAGACAACATTATTTAAACTTTCTTCTGTAGGTGTCTCCGGTCTGTTTTTTCTTCCTAGTCTTCTGTTAACTCAGACTCAGTACCTAAAGTCAAGTGAGACAAATCCCACTCAAAGTGCTCAGTGCCTAAGAGGTCTGGTTAAAATAGTAACCTAAGTATTATTGAAGTTACATGAAAAAGAGGCAACACGGTACTGATTACTAATGATGTCATTATTGTGTGTTGGAAATAACTGTAAAAGTCCATAGTATTTTATGGGGTCCATAAAAGTTTAAATAAAATTTTTCCAAGCAAAATTAAATGCATTTTGGAAAAGTCTTGTAAGGTGCCTGAGCAATATTTTAAATAACAATTCTTAAGTGCAGCTTAAGGGATGAGAAATACAACTTTTCATAGAAGTACAGCTTTTAACCTGCATGCCCATAACACCACCAAATAGAAATAAATACTGTGTCTACTGAGATTCCCTAGCTGAGGGGCATTTAAAGAAATTATTCCACCAGATGAATTTCCGAAGATATTCTTTTTCTAGGCAAGTGGAAGCAATGTCTTGGCACAGTGCTGTAGCTTCTGTCTTCAACTCATTAGGTTCTGCTGTAGAAAAACAGATAAAATAACATGAAAAGTTCACAAAAAGAAGTCGTCAATTTAACTGAAAGTCCTTACAATTCTTTAAATCTGTCTTTGTGTCCAGCATCTTTCTGGCAGACAAAGGCGGCAATTTAAATCCTTGGCATTTCAGATCCTTTCAGTCATGACTGATGCAGACTTCCTATATAAATATCTGTTCTGTTTATTTATTATGGTGAAGAAGGATTCTAAAGAATTGTGTATCTGTTGTACTTTGGCAGAGGTGATTCTCAAGATAAGCAATATATGTAGTAATTAATTTCAGTTTCCCTACCAAAAGCATTGTGCTTTAAATTGCTGTGCTAGGAACTACCAAATTCTGTCCTGCAAGTCAAGCAGTCTTGCAACAGTACGAATACTGGAATGTGTAAAAAAGGGTTCATGATGGCTTAGTCATTGCTTTGACATGCAGTTTGTATCTTTTTTAAATTACTGTCACTTAACTGCTGATGGAAAATATGTATACGTTAATTAGTACAAGGACCAATCAGCATATTAAATCAGGCGCATTTTTTTTGCATATAAATTATGATATTATGGAAGAAAGATTGTTGAGCTGGACATAAAAGTGCTAATAATGATTTGTAAAACAATTTTTATAACAAAAAGATGCTGAAGTTGATGATAAAAGGGAGTATCAGAAGGCAGCATTTAGTATTGAAAAACTAAGGAACTTCTCCTTCCTCACTCTACACCATCCTTATCCAATAGCACTCCCCTTTTTTTCAGCTTCTCACTTTGTGCTATTATAAGCACAAGAGATTGCATCTGAGTCCTCCACACTGGCTCTATGTAAAGATTCTGCATTTTCATTCCATACTTTTTGGGGGTCCAGATGTCTTCAGATGCATGAATGAGCTTGTTGCAGTTTCTGTGATAGGGACAGTTGATATTAGTCTATTTTGCAGATTCTCACTACAAACAGAACATGTAAATCTGTTGTACTTTCCAGTTAAATATCCTGAAAACTGGTACTTGAACTACAGAGATAACTCTAAGTTTCTTATTCGTGTTGCATAAAGATTTACTGAAAACTAAGCCATAGGCAGTTTTTAATATTACATTAACAGCATTTCACATAATTCTTAACTAACGTCTTACAAACCTCACTCGGGAAGTGTAAAACAGCAATGACTTGCCACTAAAGAACAGAATCAATCATTTATATGAAGTGTGTTATGAGTGGGCATGTTTATATTAAAACTCATAGCCAAAGATGTCTATTTGTATTATTTATATGTGTATGCAATTTTCAATTCAAGCCACATCTAGAGCATTTTGCAAGCATGTGACTGTCCTGGAGTTTATATCCACGTAAAAATTGCTGGTTTGCACTCTCCATACTCATCACATGCTACTTTTTGATTTCTTAAAGCTAAGCACGCAGAAGCTACCCAAATGAGAAATCTTATTTGAAGCAATGGTGAGAACCCAAAGCATCTGTTCATCTGAAACAGCTGGATGTGTACAGCATTTCTGAATATTATGTTTTTCACTTAACTCCTTGCTCTTTGGCAGTCAGCTTGTAAATTAAACCATTTTTAAGATACCAGTTTACTCTTGTGTTTCATAAACACATCTCCTTAATAAATATCATGAAATGACAAACTTGTGAAAGCCGAGATGTAGAATATCATAGTCTAGAAATTACTCATTTGAGGATTGTCTCCATATTTCTGCCTATAGAGGGATCATATTAAAAAGAAATAATAAATCCCTGGAAAAGAGAGGTTAAAGATTAGCTGGGTTTTATTTTCTGATTCTTTCTTTTTTTAAAATCTATTTTAGTAAGCACAATAAAATAAATGAAATTGCTTTAAGATAATCTGAATAATGAACACTGTTAATTGCCATAAGTTTTCAGAAATTACAACATCTTGGGGTATTCCTTTTTTTTTCTTCTTGATTTTATCCTCCCTATTTTAATTTCCTATTGCCTGTGGTTTTTCAAAAACTGTAAATAATTTAGAGATGTCCTAGATTTAGAAAATGATGGTTTAAAAATCTATGATTTAAAGTGTGCCTGTAAAAGGAACATTATTGTACACAAAAATCATTTTCTTGCATTTATATGAAAAGATTATTTGGTCAATGATAGACCATTAGTCTGACTTCAGTAATATACAAGGATTTAAAAGATATTTTAGTGAAACAGTAATTAGGGGCATGGAGTAATGGAAGCACACATGGAATTAGCAAACATAGAGCATGGCAGATTAAATTGACCACATTCTTTGATGGTATAGCTGCTGCTACTTGAGAAATGAAGCTCAGTAAATTTCATCTATATGGACTTTCTAACATTTAATGTAGAAGCACATTTAAAAAGAGGTCTTAACTGTTTTGTATATGTGTTTAAAGCTGTAAAGTGATTAACAAACTGTCAGAATGGGTAAATATTACAGTGAGCTGTATTTAAGGTTACTGGATAGGCTTTAAGCATTCTTGGCAAATGAATGTTGTTCTTAAATCAATATTTTTTTAACAATTGATCCTGGAAAGTCAGAAAATTTGAATTTGCTTCTGATACATATTGGAGCTTGTAGAAGGAATAATAATTCTAGGGTTAAGGAGAACTTGAAAGATTTCTGGGAATTGTTGAGAAGGTATTAAAAAAAAAAGAGAGATATGTTAATTTAGGCAGACCCAGGTGAAATTCCACTTGAAATGCTATATACAGTTTTCACCATTGCTCTTCCAGGGTGATAAATCCATATTAGAGCAGATGAAGAGAAGGGTTATTAAAATGGTCAGGGAAAGTGGGAAACTCATTGCATCAACAAAATCAGTTAATGATCAAATGCTCATCACAGTTGTCTTAAAAATCGAGAGCTGAAGAAGGACCCTGGAGATCAGCACAGGCTGGAAAATTAAATTGGTAGATCTCAAAAGAAAACATTACTTTAATGTAGTGTTTGAACCCATACGCTATGTTTTCTATGTTCCTTAGTATTACATATAAGAAATTATATGATGCCAGCTTTGATAATTTCTTAATCTTAACTTTGTGCAAGCTTTTTATAAACCCATTAAATTTTGTGCTTTTGTGTGTCATTAAGCAGAATACTAGAGTCATAAAATCATAGAATGATTTAGGTTGGAAGAGACCTTAAAGATCATCCAGTTCTAAGCCCACTGCCATGGACAGAGACACTTTCCACTAGACTAGGTTGATCAAAGTCACAGAGTGGTCTGTCATTTCAGTAGCTCATAGCATCAAACAGTTTTCTTTAAACGGTGACGTACCAAGATATCCAGCATCTACTAAAGCATACTTACAAAGTCAATCCTTTAGTGACCCAACAAGTTCATACAAATTCTCTTAAATAGATCATTTCTGTGATAGAACTGAATCCAAAGTTCAAGGCTAGCATTTTCACAGCTGGGTAACTTGCCTTCTGATTGCATTTGTGCAAGTTGATTAGTGAAAAGATAGCAGTGGAAAACTCGAGAGAGTTCAGTCGTCTCCTTTTGAAATTCCAAGTTCTGTACTGCCTAGCAGTACGATTTCAGTATGTTTGTAAGGGGCTGGCCGGTACAGCGCTTAACTAAGCAATAAAGGGAAAAAGAGCATTATGACTTATAATAATATTTCAGAATACTAGGCTACACTTACATTTAGGACCAGATTCTTTAGTAAAACATAGTCTGGTAATTTATTTATTTACATTGAGCTGGGCCTCCTGTATGTTATTTATTATCCAAGATTGCTCCAGAGCTACAGACTCCATATGAATCATATTATGAAATTTGAAAATGCCAGATGTAAGTCAATATTTGTGGTGTTTATCTGTACAGCTCAAGCCAAATCTTCTTCCAGAATGACAAATACTTCTGAAAAAAAGATTGAAATTCAGTTGGCATAAAAATTTATATTAGTCTGAAGCGTTTAAGCCTGGCATTTCTGGGGAGCTGCAGCTGCATGAAGGACAACAAAACCCAGCAGAATAAATAATTTCACACAGATTACTAACCTTACTGCCATGCTTACTTATAGGAAAGGGCTTGTGCTTGCCGTCATCTGGTAGTTGCAGTTTGTTTCTCAAATCTTAGAAAGTTGTATTAGCTGGGGAGCTTGCCCAGTGTTAAGTGCTTTAAGGTCTGCAGAGTCATATATAATAGCCTACTAATTTTAATGTGCACATCATATGAAACACATGGGGTATTCAGACATGTAACTAAATTTTCAGCATGTGTTTGAGTCACTGAAAAGTACAAATTTGGAGATGGCTGGCAATTAAAAAAACAAAACAAAACAAAATCCAAAAACCTTCCATCTATTATTATTACATTGCATGTTTAAAGACTTGCCGGAGAGCTTTTTTCTGGTTTGAAAACACTCAGGATACTTGGTTTATCTAATCAGCTCTTCTTTTGCCCTGATGTTCGTGGAGGTTTTATTGTCATTGCTTGTTCAGGGAATGAAGTATATATGGATGATTATCTGTCTTTATCTAGGCATGCAGTGGTATCTGAGATGGCTTGATATTTTGCTGTTTGTCTTGAAACTTCATTCCTTCCCATTTTTCTTCTAAAGCATCAAATATAAGTTTCAAGCCTGAAAAATATTTCTGAGATGATCAGTGTTGTGAATCTTTCTAAATACTTCATTTCCCTTCAGAACTGGGTTTCTTCATTTGTTCTTCCTGGTTTGTGAGTTCCCAGGCAAAGTTATTTTATTGAGCTTTCAGTATTGAATTTAACAGCAGCTCAGGCCTTCTGCCAAGTCAGTGTTTTGGGAATGAAATTGTCATTGTTTTTCTTTGTTGTTGAAAAAAATATGATGCTCAAGCTTGAAGCCAAAGTCCTTTTATGTAGAATAAATAATTATCCTGACATAATTTGCCATTTGTGCATGTGGCATAAATTTTGTGAGAACAGAGCAAGATGGGTTGCAGCCCTAAAGAATCCTGGTTCTGTTTTCATCATTTACTTCAGCAATCATTCTTCTGGTCTTTAATTGAGAATTCCTTGTGGGAACAAGGTTTCTATGTTACGAACTTGCTAGTCTGATGCCATATTTATGCTGGCAAGAAGCCTTTTGCTTCCAGTATTGGATGATTTAATAGCTGGAAGCAAAATCTTTACCCTTGATGAAATGGTATCCTGGGTTTTTGTATATATAAGGACTTCTTTTCCTCATTTTTCTCCATTTCACATTACTGTCTGGAGGACTGACTATGGAAAAAGCAGCATCAACCCCTTGTGTTCTAGCTAACTGGCTGTATATTAATGTCTCATTTAATCATTAAACCCATGTTTACTTCCAAGTTATGAAGATACTGTGCTACACAGCTAGTCATTGTAGGAAACTGAAATTTCGGAGATGCTGAAATGTGAAGCAGAGGAAGTGAGCTTACTGGAAAGTGCATTAGGCAGCATTTTAAGATTAGTCTGTTTCACTGTGCTGCTGATCTTGCATATTTGTTTTTATGTTCTGACTTTATCTTTCAATATAATATTTTTGTTTTATATTGGCACTTAGAGAGCTATAGATGTCAGTGTATTTGTAATATTTTGATGTAAAGATACTGGAATGGGAAATTTGGGAATAAGGTTTTCCATAATACTGTGTACAAGCCTGACAAACTTCTTTAATTTTTCTGTGCTTCAGTTAACCACATACAGAAATGATACAATTCCCAGCTATGCAATTCTTCCACTCCCTACAGGAAGCGAACACTCTGAATAGTTAGGTAAGGGAACTCAAAACATTTGTATTTAGGATGTTGGAAGAGGGTAATCCTGCTAATACAGACTTTTCAGAAAAGGGAATGTTTGTGACTTGTTTATAACTGATCTGTTGCAGATATGTGCAATGCCAGTTTGAAAAAATCCCTATCTTGGTTTGGCTTAGCATTTGGGTGGATATGTTGCAGTATGAAATAATGAGGGCAAATTTATATAAGCCTCTGATTGTGCATAGCTGGACTAAAGGTACTGATGCAGTCATTTCTTGATTTGCCTGAGCATATAACCATTTAACTAGATAGGATTCACTTGTTGTGTGCATATATGCAGATATACACCAGTAATCAAGAGTTGGCAAGTAAGAATAGAGCTGTACTTTTGACAGAAAACTATTTTTACTGTAAAATGGAAAACATATTTACACGTGGACAAACATATTTAATGTGAATTAAAAATATATGTTCTGCAGATAAATTATTCCATTTTGTCATGGGTTCAGGAGCAGCAGTCGCTTTTCTCCTTTAAGTGATGGCTGGTGCAGCACTGTGTTTTGGATTTTCGGCTTGGGAACAGTGCTGATAGCACCAGTGTTTACAGTTATGGCTTAGAATGTTTAGGCTGGCAGAGGACTTTCTGGGTTTCATGCTCTGCCAGGGAGGAGGGGAGCCGGGAAGTAGCCGGGCGGAAGCAGAGACAGGGCACCTGACCCAAACTGACGAAAGAGGTATTCCATACCACAGCACATCATGCCCAGGATGTAGAAATGGAGAGCAGAGACCTGGAAAGATGGTGGTGCAGGGGGGGTGCACGTCGTGGCTGGGATTTTGTATGAGGTGATGGGGTGGACTGCATAGTCGAGCTTGGTATCAGGTGATGAGGGGGCACTGCGTGGTGTGGCTAGGTATCAGGTGAAGATATCTTGTATTCTCTTTCCTTGTATTTCTCTTGTATTATTATTGGTTGTAGCAGTAGTGATTTATGTTATACCTTAGTTACTAAACTGTTCTTATCTCAACCTGTGGGAGTTGCATTCTTTTGATTCTCTTCCCCATCCCCCAGGACTGGGGAAGAAAGAGGGGGGAGTGAGTGAGCAGAACTGTTTGAGGGCCTCAAACCATGACACATTTGTTGTTGAATTTTGCTCTAGTTCTGATATAGAAGTAAAACACTCTGAAATTTCAAGAGGCGACACTTAACTGCAAATGAGAAATAGCTATTGTGAGTTGTTGCCTTGACTTGACAATACAAGTGAGAAAAAAAAAGGAAATCATGTAGGAAAATCACATAGAAAAAAATTAGAAATCAAATAGAAAAATTGATAAATGTACTTGAACATATGGGCTTCAGTGTGTCCTATAACACAGTGAAAAACAGTTGTATCATCTACCCATTTTTCCCTCCCCCATCCATGCCCTCCGAAAACTCAACTCCTTCCCACAAAATGCAAGCATCTTTTCAGTTCTACAGGTAGCACCTGCAAATTGAAAACAGTCAGCAGGAATATACACACTGGTTTGAGAGGACTGAGGAACGTGCTTTAGGGGGTGGAAGGGAAACCCGCTGTCACATCTTTTGGCTTCTCATTTGTCCCCAGTGTGTTTTTGGATCACTGCTTGTGGGAGCAGCAAGTGGAAGTGTTTCTGACTTAGCTGAAAAGGACTTTGAGGTTTCTCAAATTCATCTCAGTATGGAAGAGGGTAAAAAAAAAACAACCCATCTTGAATTATTTTTACATGAGGAGAGAATTGCTTCCTGCTCAGCACTAGGCAATTTCAGACTGTGGGTCTTAAATGTGTACAAACACATTTTTATGGTGTTTTAGCTGCAGTGTTTGGGTTGGAACCAGTTCAGAGGAATATTTGAACATTCCCACTGGATATTTGAATAACACGGGATTAAGATTTTTGTCTATAGTATATATACATATATGTATTTTTACAGCTTAAGTTTTATCATAAAGATAACTGAAAAACATCCTAAGAACTGCTCAGTGTAAAAAATTGAATATAAATCACGGGGATCCCTTTACATCTAGCTATGACATCTAATGCATCTCTCTCTTAATAAAAGAAGAAGCTGGGAGGAGTCAGGTTAGGCAGAGGGGCCAGAAGAGGGTTAAAGCTGTGTCAGCTGTCTTTCCCCTCATGGCTTTGAGCAATTTTACTTTCCTCACTACCTTGGTGCCACCCCCCTGTAATCCTGAGGAGGTCCTATGGCAGAAGGATTTGCTATCTGAACACAAATGCCTGTGCTTGCCTATTTCCTTCTTACACTGTTCTCTGAAGATGCGTGCATACCTGCTGTTGGGTCTGTTCCTTATTGTTTTATTATATTGTCCAGTGAAACAACTAAAATATGCAGGAGTAATTAACAAAAGAAAACAAATTTTCTTTATTTTTTTTTCTCTCTCAGCCTGCTGGGAGCATACACACAGCCACAGGCTGTAGCTGACCCACTTCTTGATAAATCGCCCAGAAAAAATGACACTGAAGCAGCTAATGCCATCTACTGACTAAAATAACACTACCACCAGGATAGACAGCTTCAAAAGAAGCTGGCAGGCCTGATAGCATTAAAAATAATCTGGACATTATGTACAACCATTATTAAAAGTAAATTGAGCTTGCGAGTTAAATCAGATGCTTCAGAATTCAGGATTAATTTGTCTTAAGCTTGTTCTGCTGCAAGAAAGCTAAAATAATCTGTTGTTAGAAAATCTTTTCAATAATATGTCTTCAAAACTGTTGAGTACCTTCTCTCCCATTCTCTTCAGTGAGATTTGTGTCTCCTCAGAATCTCTGAAAATCCATGCTGATACTGGTTTGCTAAAGATACTTTATATGCTGGCACTCATTTAAAACTGAAAAAAAATGCCTTTTCTCATCCGCATTCATCGTTGCAATGAGTTATACCCAAGTGTGTTATAAACCTGATTGCTTTCACTTCAGAGGTGAGACCAAGCTTTTAATTTTAAATACTTCAATATGAAGACATAATCAGTGTTAGGTATGGCTCTGGTTTATGATAACCTGCAAATAACCACTTAATTTAAATATTTTTTCCTGTGTTTATATTAACAAGTGTATTGCTTTGATGCAATATGCAGTGAAATTTGCATTTTAAGTAAGAAAGAGCCACGTTTCCTACTAAAAAAATCATTCACTGAGCAAGGTGGATTACATAGAAGATATCAGAATCCTTCAGATTAATAACAAAGAATATTCTATCTAATAATGGATAATCACCTCTACCCAGTAAAGCAAATCAGTGTGCTCAGCTCTTTCCTTAGACAATTAAATTCTAAATCAAAGTTTCATTAAAACAGATGAGGAACTTCAGTATGTAAGTAGGGTGGCATCACTTTAACTGGTGTCACTTTCCTGTGTGCTGAAGTTGTAACACTTCTGAGGCAAAACTCTACTGATCATGTGGAGCATAAACAGAGATGCTGCCTCTAGACAAAGTGCATCTGTGCTAACTGCCTTTCACCAGACAAAATCCTGACTGGATCACTCTTTATTTGACATTTTCTGGCCTATTTTTATACACCAGATATCCAAAGTTGACTTCTGGGACAGCAACAACATTGCAGCAACTTTGTACGTTCCCTCCTATTCCACAGTGGACCTGCATATTTTATTTATGGCCTCTTTACCGCTGCTTCACTCTATAGCTTTAATACAGAAGCAGTTTAAAATTTTATAGAACTTTCCACAATTTATCCACTTTTTCAGATGAAAAGGACTGTCGTGGTTTAAGCCCAGCTGTAACTCAGTACCACACAGCCGCTCACTCACTTCCCACCTTCCTTCCCTCCGCTCTCGGAAAGATGGGGAGGAGAATCGAAAGAATGTGAATCCCACAGGCTGAGATAAGAACAGTCCAGTAACTAAGGTATAACACGAAACACTGCTGCTACCACCAATAATAATCATGATAAGGGAAATAACAAGGGAAGAGAATACAACCGCTCACCACCCACTGACTGATACCCAGCCTACCTGAGCAGTGATCTAGCCCTTCCGGGTGACAGCCCTCAGTTTATATAGCGCTGTGGTGTGGAACACCTCTTTGGTTAGTTTGGGTCAGGTATCCTGTCTCAGCTTCCTCCCGCCTTCCCCTCCTCCCTGGCAGAGCATGAGACTCAGAAAGTCCTTGGGCAGACTAAACATTACTGAGCAGCAACGAAAAACATCAGTGCTATCAGTACTGTTCCCAGGCCAAAAGTCAAACCCCCAGCACTGCACCAGCTGCTAAGAAGGAGAAAAATGACTGCTACTTCTGAACCCAGGACAAGATCTGTTGATTATTTTGAAGAAACAAGGTCTTTTGCTGAAAAGGAACATGATAAAGGAGGTGTCGTAATGTAATAGGGTATGGGCTAGTGTACAACTACTGATATTTATAGCTGATGTTGTTCAGGTCATCTTCTATAGATAGTAAAGTTCAGAAAATTAACAGAATAGAATTAACTCACAATTTCCACTTCCACATCAGTTTACCTTTCTGTGTCAGAATAGTTTTCATTCCTCTATATTAAATCCATATAACATTATACCAAACAGTCTTCATTCCTGACTTTAAGTAACATTTGCCAAGCTACCTACTACATCAGATCAGAATAATCCTTAGGTAGACTAAAATCCCTCAATGACCTAATTTAATTGCTCTTTTAAAGTTATTCTCCATAGTATCTCTCCTGCTTAATCAAAGTTTGAGGTCATTATATAATGTTTAACATTTTTAAAGGTATCTCCCGCTACTTACAGGTGAGTTTTTTCTTTTAAGTCTGTTGTATAGTAGGTGTTTAAAGACTCATAGAACCTCTTTACAATTCTCAATTTTATGACAAATTTTTTTATTCTACTTGTTTTTATTTACAGTTGCTGTAGATGAGAGGAAGTTGAAAAGATATGTAAATTTGTATTAAAACATTCTGTACTTATTGTTTAGATGTTTTTCACCACTCAAGATTTCACTGCTAATTACCTTTAAAATTTAAAATACATTTTGTGCAGAGTACATCTCAGCAGTAAACATGTTGAGTGGCAGAATAATAGCTACCATTTCCACTTCTAATAGCTTTCAGTCCACCTCCGTATAGGGGAGATATGTTTTGTATTCAAAATGTCATGTACTGTGCTATTTCACAGGTGTTTACAAAATAACAACTCAGATAGTCCTGCATTGAGCTTCAGTTTGTATGAGTGATCTGCTTCTGTTGATCTTGGGTTAAGATCTCCAGGGCCTGTGAATGAGTCAGATTTACCCAAGGACAGCTAGGACAGTTATTGCAGTTTGCCTCGAATATCCTGTAAAAGTGATAGTTTCATTTTACATCATAATATTTAAATAGTTCAAATGATCATATAATGTATTATTATGTGGTGTCTATGGTGGTTCTGAAACTTTGTTTATAGTTTTTAGGAGGGGACTTCTTGGTTTCAGTTGTAGTCATTGGACCCAAAGAGCAATTTCTGTAGAATTTACTGTTAATTTTATTCTTTCTATGTTTGAGTGTACCTTTTTATTTTAGAGATCAAGGATGCATTTATTTTGAAGCTTGATAAAGAAATATATCTACCTATATGTATAAATCTTAATTATATAAAAATATTTACCAACATACTGTATTATATGGGAGTTTTCCTAAACAGAAAGCATTTTTTGAGTTGCTTTTGTGTGAAGTTAAAATGTTTAGTGTTTGCTGCATCTAACATGAAGTTTCATGTTTCTGGCACAGGTGAGATTTGATCCACATTGGTTTCGTAGTTAAAAACAATAGTATGTGGATGGTTATATTGTTTTTTTTTTATTTTATAAAGTCATTTAGAGTCTCTAGTGAAGTTACTTATATTCAGAACATTTTCTGGTACTCACAGAGGACATACAGGAGATAATATTGAAGGTCACATGGCAGCAATATATGCAATAGACAACTCACTGTTGTCTGCTGTATCTAGGAATTTTTAAACAGCTCCATTGCAAACTGTGCAGCATGTACAAGCATGGGTATTTCATTAGCTGTTACAAACTGGAGTACTGGTTTCAGAAAAAAATGCTCAATGTTGTATGGTTATGGCTGAAGGAAGGATGAAGATTATGCAGAGAGTATTAGTAAAGAAGTTTTTATAAATAGAATATGAAACCCCTTTTTATATTGCTTCATAAAATTTGATGACTTTAAATGAACCTTTGTGCCAAACAAGTTTGGACAGCATGGATTGTATAGAGCAGGATTACTCAGCAGGTAGGAGGCACAGACTTGAAGTGGGCCATAAGGATCATGAACCAGCTAATGGGCAGAATCCAGCAAAAATCCACCAGTCTCTGGGACAGAGCAGAAGCCTTGAATGCGGTATTAAAGCTGCGCACCTTTCATAGCTGTCCTACTCGTCACTGCTTCTACTGCTTCTTCCGCGGTAAGCTGGCACCTGTGTGGTGCCTTCAGTGCCTAACTTGTTTGTATGTGGAGCCTGTTTCTGCCAGTTTTCATCCATGCTGAGATGATTACCAAAACCTGCCTCCTATAGCCACTTCAAGTTAGCATGAAAACTAGGGAGACACTAACAGGAATGGTTTTGTTTAAAGCCCATGAGCCAAAGCCATGGCAGACCGAGGCAAGAATCCGGGAGACCTCTATGGGCTTGAGCGCCTCACTCTCAGTGTCACTGCATGACAATGGAAATGGAGAGATGTTCTGTTTCAGGAAGATTGAAAGGAGCCCCTGGACAACCAGGGAGCATGCCATGCCTTCTGCTCTGCTCTCCCTTCTTCCTGGCCCTGTTTCTTTTCCAAAAGAAAATCTGCTGCCCAGCACCCCGGTGAGGAGAAAGGTGCTCAATGAGAGGCCATGCAGTGACTTCACACAGTTTTAAGGTGACCAGTCCAAAACCTCTTTTCTTTGCCAGAAGATGTCAAAATGTTAAAATGAATTATGATTTCTTTCTTCTTCTTTCACTATTTAAATATGTAAGCCAGCATAGTCAACAGTATTGTGCAATAGGAAGAATCAAAACAAGACTTCACACCAAACTGCAATATCAGTAGAATGTATTCTGACGATGGTGATTAAAATATATAGACTACATGAAAGAGCCTCAGCATGATGCAGTTTTTATTTATTCATTCCTTGCACTTTTTACTTTCCTTCTTGTAACCTTTCTTAGAACTCGTGACTCATTCTTTTGTTGCATTGTTTTCCTTTTTTCCATATTTCACCTCTTCTCTTGGAATGTTCTCTCACTTTGTTCTTTCATTTTGCTGTTCTATCTGAGGAATTGCACTCACGAATCACACCTCTCTGTCTGTCACCTTATTCCAAAACTGTTTTACTACCTCTAGCACTTTTTAAGTGCTTTGTCCTTTGGTTCTATCCCTTGATACTTGCCCCTCTCAGGATTTCCTTTTCCTTTCCATCATAAGTCTTTTTAGATTAACATTTTCCCTGCATGTTTTTCTGCTCCATCACAGTAGTACTGAATTCCTTCTGCAGTAGGAAGAACAGGAGTGGGCAGATTCTAATCCTGTTCTGAGGTAGCATCACCTGTAAAGAGGAGAGGAAAACCTGCATCTGAATTCAGCCCAGACTTTCCTTTCTCCAGTTGGTACTGCCAGCGTCAAGGGAAGGACCTGATTTCAGAAGACTGAAATGCTGATCTGAAACATCAGTTAAGGTCAAAGAGGAGCACAGCACCAGTCCTTTTAAATGCTCACTGAGTTTAAATGCTAATATTAAGTTTTGAGCGATACAAGGTTGGAAGTTTTGATTCCATGCTCGTTATTATTTAATTAGTTATTTCTCTTATGAGAAGTTGAATTCTGGTTTTGCTTTTTTAGTATCTAATCACTGCACTCCACATCTTCTTGTCCAAAGTCTCCTAAAAAGTAAATATTGGATAACACCGGAAGGTGATGGGAAAAGTTGTGTTCCAGTGAGGTATACCAAATTTTGGAATATTGCATTAAACTCTACTGCTTAGCCATTACTTAGTCAAGTCTTCATTGATTTTATATGTTTTAGCTGAATTCTTTGTGCACCTCTTCTTTCTTCTCCAGTGGAGGAAGGGAGCAGTAGATAAAAATATCTCTGCATAGTCAGAGCAGATATGGCTGAAAAGGTGTTTTTTTGGGAAGACCACTTCAAGATACTACCAGCCCTCACAAGCAGTTGCTCAGTTGCATCCATCTTCATGTGCAAACCTAAACCAACTTCTTTTTTTGTGTTTATTTTGTTGTTTGGATTTTTGTTTTCTTAATAAAGCTGTCATCAAAGGGAAAGTTATGTTTAAGTAACAAAATGTTTATCTTCAGGCAATAAAGTTATTCTTCAGCTTTTAATGGTTATTTTCTGTTCTGTCTCTTCAGTACCTTATAAAACACTTCAGAAAGCAAGGCTTCTAAGGTGCCAGGAGTAGACACTGACAAGGAATTCAGCAAGCAGGACATAAAATAATGCTTAAATGTAGATGCACAATGAAGAGAGAATAATGATCATAGATAGCAGCTGTACAAGGTAAAACTACGTTCGGTTTAACCGTAGTGGCCTACTTATGTCATCGTAGATTCAGTGCCTTCTGTGCTCTCCATTTCCTTTTGAGGCTCTGTTTCTCTATCAGTCTTCTGACAATGACAGCAGATACTCTTAGGACTGTTTTGATGTGTCCAGATTATGAAGAGAATGCTAAATGCTAAAAAAATAGGAAAATATCTAATAAGATAGCCAGGGGACTAGATAACCTGAATTTTATGGAAGATGCAGGTTGTTCACTCTAGCAAAAGGAAGACTAAGAACAATATTGAAGAGTATTGATGATATAAATACCAGTGGGGGAAAAGTAGTATTGAAGCTAAAAGACAGTTATGGCCGTGAATAAATTTAGACTGGAGATCAAAGGGAGCTTTTCAACCATGAGAACTATGAGATTCAGAAACAAACTTCCTGTAAGTGTAGGAAGAGAAATATTGTGAACTGAATTTAAGAGGATTTTGAAAGAACTATATGGCATTGTCAAATACTGGAATATCACTTTAATTGCCTCTTCTTCTAGTTTTTCTTTTGGACTACATTCTGCAAAAATTGAAGAGTTATTAATGATTTGATAATATTTGCGAGCATTTTTTTTAATGTTTCTTTACATACATATGTATTATCTCTTATAAAAGGTCTCCTGGGAAGTATTTTTGTAAAATCTGTCTATGGAAACATCCGTTTAACCCTTTGCATGTCCTCAAAGATGCTTTCACTTGTTTCTTTTAGTTTCTCTTATGGATAAGTGGGAGGTGCTCTGTTCCACCTGTTGGAATTATTTCAGAGTCTGTAGAAAACCTAAAAATTTTCTCTAAACGTCAAAAAGAAAAATTCTCAGTTGTAGGATCTTGCGCATCTGACACAATTAGACTGAGGTCTTTTAAAGTTGGAACAGTGAACTAAGTTTCACAACTCTCTGAATCAGCCATTCTCAATAATAGCAGTTTTTCAGAAGCTTTATTCTTTCCCCTTTACCTTTTCAGTGCAATTAGGATGAACATTTGTCATGATTTAAGCCCCCCCTGCTCCCCTTTTTCTACACCAGCCACAGTGACAAATACAGTAGCTACTCAAATTTCGACCGCAACACTGCTGGGCTGGTGTAGCTGCTGTGCGTGGAGCTGGAATTACTGTGCTGTCTGTTTCTTTGCCCTCAGATCCAGAGACATTTTTTTCCTTTTGAAGGTGCTGGATAGTGTTGAACTGGGCTCTGTAAGCATAGGCCAAGCCCCAGCACGTTGCCATGATTTGTTCCTCTCTGCTATGACCAGAATGGACACCTCATTTAGAGTGTTTTAGTAATTTTTCTGGATTTTGCACTTGTTCCAAAGCACAGGAGGGGCCACTGGCCTAGATACTCGCCCATACTATCCCACATACCCTGCTACTCATGACTGTCCAGCCTCGGGGAAACTCTCTTGGTCTTCCTATATCTTCGTCTAACCCTAGGCAAGGCCCAAACCCAACTACTTAACTCTTGAGATCAGAAAAAATGGTCATGGGTAAAACACTCTGTATGAGTACTAACATGGTGATCCCCACCACAATCAGCAGGCAGGTCTCAAGGGTACCTAAAGGACATTCAAAACCTTCAGAACTCCCAAATGATGCTGTAAACAGTTTGTTGAGGGGGCTGGGAACATAAGTGAATGTCTCCTTCACAGGTTGACCACCCGAGGAGGGGAAAAAAGATGTATAATTGCTAAACACTTTATTATACACCTCCCAAAGTATAGAGGTGGTTACCACACAGGGAACACAAGCCAGATCAGTTTAATGATCAATGATTCTATTGTATTACACGTCATTGCCATAAAGTACAATGAAACAAGAACCTTAGCCTAAGGCCCGCAGCCAATAAACACTAAGACAGCAAATACCGGCTGTAAGTAAGGTACGACATGCTGAAACTGTGAGATCAAGAGCAACAACTTTGAGAGCCAATAAATCAGTATTGTGACAAGAGACTATTAATCTGAAAAAATTAATGCTTATCAAAAATACAGTCAGACACACTCTGGTCAGATCTTGTCATTATCTCAACCCTTCTTGCCCCATATTGGGCACCAGAAAGAACTGTCATGATTTAAGCCCAGTCGGCAACTCAGCCACGCAGCCGCTCACTCATTTCCCAGCCACACCTTCCTCCGCCCTACTCTCAGAGGGATGGAGAGGAAAATCGAAAGAATGTAAAAAGATTGAGAAAAGAACAGTCCAGTAGCTAAGATATAACACAAAACCACTACTGCTACCACCAGAAATAATAATGATAAGGAAAACAAGGGAAGCTAATACAACCCCTCACCACCCACTGACTGATACCCAGCCCGACTGAGCAGTGATCTAACCCTTCCAGACAACTGCTCCCAGTTTATATACAGGGCATGACGTGCTGTGGTATGGAATACATCTTTGCTTATTTTGAGTCAGGTTTCCTGTCTCTGCTTTCTCCTGGCTTCCCCTCCTCCCTGGCAGAGCATGGGACTCAGAAAGTCCCAGGTCAGAATAAACATTGCTAAGCAGCAAGTAAAAACATCAGTGTTATCAGCACTGTTCCCAGGCCAAAAGTCAAACCCCCAGCACTGCACCAGCTACCAAGAAGGGGAAAAATGACTGCTTATCCGCATACTCTGATAAGATATTATGTTTCAGAAAATGAGTACTTCACTTTTAGGCTGCAGCTCTAATGGTCTCCAGTCTGAAACTCCAGTGCATGAGTTTTTGTATATACTGTTTTGTCTGCCATTGTCAATGGGTTGCCCTTAATTATATTGATACATTCAAAGATTTTCCCATATGTGAAAGACTAAAATGCTGCATCATATTTTGCTATTATGTTTTCTCTTCCATTTAAATTTTTTAAAATGCCTTGGAATTTTGTCACAATGCCTTCATACATATGCATGATATGCCACTGCAGAAAACAGAACTCTTTATCTTTAGAACTTATGAAAAATGCATTCAGACTTCAAAAATAAATTAGAAATCAAGATTTCTGATTAGATATTTTGGGATTCAAATCATGAGAGACCACTAGAATGTAGACAATAAAAAGGTGCTTCTAATATGTCTTTAGAAAGAGAAAATATCTTACATAAATCTCAAGCATCATTCTAAACATTTGAGAGGCAGGAAATACAAAACATGAGCCAAAATGACACTTTTGCTGCCTACAGTTTGTGGCTTGTGATAGTTTTAATATGATTGCATATTGTTTCTTTCCTACTAAATCACTACAGAGCTGAA
Organism: Forpus xanthops; assembly: GCA_032466535.1. Taxonomy (NCBI): domain Eukaryota; kingdom Metazoa; phylum Chordata; class Aves; order Psittaciformes; family Psittacidae; genus Forpus; species Forpus xanthops. The sequence continues at coordinate 19,616 of JASSUY010048956.1, forward strand.
GTATCCTGGAATAATCCCTGTTCTTTACATCATAATTTACTGAAATACAGACAGAAGCAAAGCATGACATAGCATAATGATTTAAAATGTCTATAAGCATTATGTGCTCACATAAATAAAAGTTAGCATCAGACTTTGTTTTATTAATACATTTCTAATGAATGTGACATTCTTACTTGCTTTTTCCTGGAAAATACTTGTTTTGTTAGCAGCAGGAAACCACTAGCAGTTTTTGTAAAGCTGGAAACTTCATATTAACTTTCAACCCTCACAGATGTACCAATTTAAATTCTTTACAAATGAATGATTTTAATGAGGAATTTAAAATGTGAATCAAATACCACATGCCATTGCTAATCTCTGCTTACTAAAATGTGCAGTAATTTGTATTAAAAATATTTTGCCTGACTTCCGCTCCCCCACCAAAAAGAAAAAGAGCAGCTTCTATTGTGAAACCTATTATGTTGATAGATTTACTGAACTGAAATAATGGGCTACCTGGAGATATTACTATAAAAAAAAAAAATTACTGATAGAAATTGTTCTAATTTTTGAACCATAAGCATCTTGAGATGAACTAATAGAAATGTCAGAACTGCATACCCAAAATTAGAATCTGCAAGCAAGTATTAACACTTTTAATCTTATTCTCAGTACCTTTAAGTCTTATATTTTGTTATTTCATTTTCCTGCTTTCAAGGGGAAAACTCAAGGTTGTTAAATTTACGAAGTTTGTAAGATCTTTGAACCATGTTCAGTGTCTACAGCTTGCGGAATTCGTATGCTTCACCATTTGAAAGTGATTCATCAGTTTGCTCTTTCAGTGATTATACAGTAGTACAGGGGAAGTCTCTCTTCTCTAATTAGAAAGTGAACCCACAAAAAAAAAGCCCTTGCTCTGCAGCAGAGCAACAATGTCAAAACAGAATCTGCTTTCTGTTTTTAATAATAACAAAAAAGTTGTCTGTGTTCAAAACTGTGCTCTCTACTGGTCCAGTTCATTAATAGATGATGTTTGCTACTCAGAGCTCTGCTTATTTACAAAATCTGTATATTAACTATAATAACTATAAGCTCTCACTTACAATGCTCATAGCTCCTCCCAAGACAAGGAAGTTGATTACTGCATACAAGAATCCCATTTTTAAGTACTTATAGTTTATTTTCTTTAAAGAGCAAAACATTTCAATCATATCTATGTAAAACAACAAATTTACTACAATCTGCAGTTTTAGATGTGCTCAGAAAATACTGTCTTCAGGCATTCAAAGTGAGAATTGTGATTATTATTGAGTGGCTAATGTGAAGAGATTATTCCAAACATTAACTCTTCCTTTTTTCTCTGCTTTATATCCCTGCCTTACTCAATAAAAATAAAGTAAACCAAACAAACAAAAAATTCCACAGGCAATAAATGTCGAAAGTTTCATATAAATAAAGGGATGATAAGCAGGAGCATACAACAACCTGATATGGCTTGCCTTGAATCTACCAAGCACTAAGTGGTAATGATTAAAATGATTCAAAGCAATCTGCAATACATTTACTATAGGGGAGAAGAAGCAGTTATTCTAACATCAGAAGTGAATTGGGTTGTTTAACTTCTCAGCTTCTTGAACATTATAGACATTTTAGTATAATTGAATGAAGATTACTTGGATGACTATTACTTTCCCGTATTTACAGGGCCTAGCCATGATTCATACTTTGTGTATGAAATATGCAATAGAAACATAGTAGATCTTGGAATATAGCCAAGCATTGTTTATGAATATACAGAAATACAGAGATTTACTATACTAGGTTAAACCTTTAAACCTATATTCAATCTAGTTTAATACACGTTGGTACCGATCAAATATAGTATATAGTGTCTGGCAGTGTTTAGAATCAGATGCTTCAAATAGGCATGCAAGAAATCCTAACCCAGTTTGTTGTGGAGTAACCCTTTACTGCTGATGGTTTGAAAGTGCACAAAGGAATAAGACTTTGCAGTTTTCCAAGGGGAGTGAAGGTAGTTTCAGAAGTGAGCATGGAAGAAGACTGTTTAGGTCAGATTGCAATTCACTTTCTTAAGAATACATCCAATACCTCTCTGTTTGCACAAAATACTTTTTTATCCTCTCTTGTGTCTCAGAAGAGAGGGGTTTTTGGTTGTGTATGCCTAGAACCTAATCAAAGAAACTTGTTAAAATATAAACCCAAAAGAGTTTTATATTAACAAAAGTTAAAAATTGTTCCTGATAGATTTCTAATGTATGATTTCCTTTTACCTTTTCAGTTTTAGTTTCCATTACAAGTGGAAGTCTTGAGCTCAGAATATAGCCAATTAAATTTGGTACAGCATCATTAAGCTGCAATACACAATGCGAGGAATAGGTTTGCTTAAAAAAAAAAAAACAGTCTTTCATTTTCTGTGCTATTGTAATGAATTTTCTTACACAAATCTTTTAACAGTCCTGTGTTCAACAAGACAGCCATTATAGATTAAAATTTCCATCAGTCCTAAACAATTGTGCCTTTTGAAAATGACCTGAAAAGAATTGGTTATTATTCACTCCATCTAGGCTAAATGAATAGATTTATTTGCTTCTGCTGAAGTGTGAGCAGTTGAAGTTACATTCTGCCAGAGTGAACCACTTCCTTAGCCCATTAGATAGACACAGAGTATCAGGAACTACAAATGCATTCTAGAGAATATTTATCTTGCACCATAATTGACATTCTTTGTTGCTTTTTCACTGTTGTTCTAAAAGGACAGTCTCTGCATCAAACACTGTCTGAAGTCTTCTATAACTATGCTGACCCATTCCCACATGTAGGTAGAGTGAGTGTTGAAGGAGGTGCATGTTTGCTGGTGAAGTTGCACTGTCTTCTGAAACTGGGTAATGGAGGCTGACAAAAGCTGCTTCTATTAAGGTAACAACATAGCTTAGGAATTTTGCTGACATGTCTGCACTGCGGAGATCTGCTGCATAGCTATGGCCTCAGTTAGATAAGCAAAACGGAATAGAAAAAACAGAGGAAGGCAGGAAGGAAGAAAGGGACAGTTGGAGGAAGGCAGGAAGGAAGAAAGAAACAGTTGATGGGAAAAAGGGGAGTAAAAAGTAAGATAGGGTTTTGCCGCATCGCAAGAGAATTCTGAAGGTGTAGGAGGAGATTTGTCAAAGGCTGTCCAAATTTCACTTTCTGCTTCTGAAAATCTCTTATTTCACAGAGACTGAGGTAAAATAGAGGGAAATAATAGAGAACAGGAGAGGGAATGTGTGGAAGAGGGATCTAAAGAGGTAGGCTAAAGATAGTTAATGAAGAAGAGAATTGTGATTCTTGGAGTAGCATGGTTACACACCAGGGTAAGGAAAAGGAAAGCAAAATGACAGCCATGAGCAAAAGGAAGTAAAGAGGCTAAAAACACCAAAGTGAAGAAAATTATCCTTGAAAGAAGGTTTAGTACTTTATTTAGTAAGAAACAGATATTAATGCAAATTGGGCTGGGATGTCAGGTGATAACAAGAAGTGCATGTGCCTGAGCTTGCCTGCATGTAGATGCTGCTGCAATGCGCAAGGTGCTGGTTCTGATTATCCTAACTGAAGACCTGTTACAATATGTCACGGCTTCCAGTAAGTCAACACATGTACCTGTCAGGTATAAATGCAGCTGTGAATGCCTTTTAGGCTAGTATGTTATTTTGACATATTTCACAACCTTTATTGACCAGATTCTCAGTTTACAGCAGGTATCACTTGCCCGTTTTTTTTACAAGATGACTTGTCACAAGAACTGTAAGTAGGCTTCAAGAGAAAGAAAGAAACTTCACTTGTACTACCACTGTTTCAGAAATTACTGCTGCTAATACTAAACTGAGCTGGATAGTGTCTGTACTGTAAATCTAAAAAGTCTTGATTCAAGTATTGCAAAGGACTCAGTAAAATATGTAATAATCATATAACTAGAGTTTCTTGTTATGCTAGATAAAAAAAAAAAAAAAAAAGTGGAAATAAAAAGGCTCCATGAGCATCTTTTGAGAATTTGAAATGGTAACTTCAGTGTTCCTGTGGCACAGCCATAGATGAGATCCCTCTGAAGTGAGCTCTGACCAGGGGACTTGATGTTGTAGGGCACTTCTCATCTGCTGCAGTGTCTCACCTGGTTAGGTCCCCACTTTGAATCCAGTCCATCCTATCAGCAGAAAAAGCTGTTGTGTAGAGCTATTCCAATGTCGCAGGCAACAAGATGTGTGCAGCATCGCAGCTTGCTTGGTGAAGTTGCAGTAAAGGGCTACATCACCTCCTGAGTTTTATTCTTTAAATTGTTCCCTTCTGATGATAAACTCATGGGGCTGGAATGGGGATAAACAAATAGCTAGTGAAAAAATCACTGAGCTTTAAGTCAAGAATCTGCAAACACAAAAAATAAGAAATGTTTGAGTAAGAAAGGTAAAGAACACTTGCTCAGTTTAAATTAACCAAAAAAAGCATACCTTTGCGCTACATAATTTTGACTAAGTTTCACCTTGTGCTCTGACAAAGGCAATCCAGTGCTTCAGCCCTCCTGATTGTCTCCTGTTGCTGCTTCTACTAAGATCACAGCCTCCATTTTTTTCCCATTGGTAACACTGTCAGCCAGTGCCTGGCTGATACTTTGCTCTTTAGCATTTCTTCTACAAGAGCTGACAGTGTTTCGGAGAGATGCCACTCTCCCTCTTTGGAGACAGCCAGCTGCCACTATATTTTCTTCTCTCCCAATGGTGTATTTTGGCAGTAGTTTTCCTTTGCAGCTGTGACTGCAATTTGCATTTGGAGAGAATTGGTTTAGAAAGAGAAGGTATTTAACAGAACTAACAATTATTATTTTCAAATGGTTGGAAAGGTGATGAAAATTCCAGTCAGTGCTTGTGCTTGTGGATTAAAAACAAATATCACTCGTTGCCATACATGCTGCTTCTCTCTCCTACTGTGACAGCTGATAATGGCTAGCACACGGATGCCACATTAGCCCAGTTTCTACAGCAAGGGACTTTCAGTGGGGACTTACTTCTCAACACGGATCTGGGTTTTTTAAACTCTTTAAGGAAAGCTGTCCTGTATGTATGCAGGGCAAGGCAGCTACACTTGTTCCTAACTTCTAAGGAGATACCTTGGCTTGTTGTTCTTCAGGTGCTCTGTGAACTTAAAACAGTTGGCATTATAAAGGGCAGAAGACAAGAAAAAAATGCTACTTTGTGTGTTAACAGAATTAGATAACAGGCTTTTCCATTTTCAGAAGTCTTTTTTTGTGTAGGTTTAAACAATTTTAAATTATCCTGTTTGGGTTTCAGCAGCAAAAAAATATTAAAAGAATGAAGTTCAAATTTATGTTGTTTCAAGCTTTTATTTTATTATTTTTCTGACAGCTAATAAGAAACAAACAAGAATTACAGGCTTATAGCTAAAGGTTCAGTAGTTGCTGCTTGTTTCAAAATGACCTTGAAGCAGTATTCTTTTTTTCATCTCTCTTTTCTCTTTGCTGATGTACATTCCAGCAGGGCTAATTCCTCTTTTCTTCTCCAAGGGCTTTGTTCACTGAAGGAAAAACTTTGACTTTCGTCTCTTCATATTTATTTTAATCTTTTCCTTGTCACATTCTTAAGACTTTACTGCATCCGCTTGCATTCCATTGTGAGTGTCCCTTGTGCTCTAAATCACATTTTCTGCTTTTACCTCAGAGTGCTTAAATTATCCATTCTATTCTGTTCTGTTTTCATCAAGAATCAGCCCTTAGCAACTAGATAACAGCCTGATACTGAAGATTTTTTCCTTCACACACTATAATGCATCTTTTCTCTTCCAATGAGATTTCTGGAGCTCATCAAATGGTTGTGCTACAGAACAATACATCTGTGCGCTTTCTCTCAAATATCTTTTCTATTCACAGAACTTTGAAATGCTAACTTATTTATTACTGTCTTCTAAAGAGAAAGCAAACAGTTTCATCAATCATGTTGAATCCTTTGTGTTCCGCTTTTATAATGTAGGTATAATCTCTGGAGAGCTTTTGGGTGCAAGATTTTTAGAGAAAGCCAAGGATTTCTTTAATAATTAGTGCTACCTTCATTATAGAGGACCGAGCTTCTGCTAGTGCTGGCGTTATCTTTTCATTCCATTCCTGTGTTTACAGGCTTTCATGAAGACAAAATGCCCATGCCACAAAGCAGAAACACATGTATTGAAAGGGTCTTAAAGGTCATGTTAGGCTCCCTACATCCTGCTTCAGGTTTTACACAGTATCATCATGCTTTTCCAGAGCAATACACTTTGATTTACGGGTTGCAGTGGGCAAGAAACAGCTACCAGAGGATGGAAATAAAGTTATCCCTTGTCTGTCCTGACCACTTCTTCCTCTTGAGCACATGGAGCAACGGAGAGCATGTACCTCTGCCTTATGTCATACTCCGTGGTGGCCAGGTTTGCCAGCCAAGCAGTGGTAGCATGCAACCTTGGAGGATGTGTGTCATTAGAGCTAAAGCTCCCTAGCTGCAAGTCTGCAATGCCACACAGTGCTCAGTAGGCTACAGATCATGTAACAGCAAAACTAATACTGTTTTCAGCTAAAAGTTTGATAAATGTATATTTTGCACCAGCTATAATGATTTAAAAATGTGGGAAGTGAACGCATAACTGTTTGTCTTTGTTCTTTCCTCTGTGACAAGGGATAATTGCATTTTCCTATGTGCATATGGTCAGTAAGATTTTTGTTTTAGTTTTTAAATGGATCATGGTTACAGGTTAAGGTTTGTGACCCATGGCTGGTTATAATACCATAGCTGTATATCGAGCTTTGCAATAAACAAAGGGATAAAAAAAAGGAAAACTGAACAAACACACAGAAAAACCATTCTCACATTGAAGTATTCAATTAGACAATATGATCCTCCAAGAAAAGATCTAAAAGATCATTTAAGATCTAAAACAGAACTGATTTTTACCTGCAGCTCTTCTTTTGATGTCCCAGGTGGACAATTAGCTCAATCACCTGAATCTACAGGAAAACTTAGGGTGTGTGAAAATGTGCTGTAAAGCATTTAGCTCCTAAAGATCTAACTGCAAGAGCAGTACCTGTGAACTGGGTTAAAAAATAAGGTTCCTGTAAGCATCCTGAAACCAACGAGCTGTTCAGAGTGGTCCAAGTTTAATTACCAGTAGGTTAAGTAAAATTTGCTCGAGTTTCCATCCACAAACTTGAAAAACTGAATTATCCTACTTACAAGCTTTTAATGAACAGCACATTCCCTCCAACAAGCACTGAGTCAATGGTTTAAAACAAAGAGCACTGTACTGGGCAGAAGGAAGAACAAAACTGGAAAAGCCAGCAACAGCAATAAATCAGCCATGCCTATTAAGTAGGATTTCTATCTCCCTCAGGTTGTTTTGGCAATAGCGCTAACCTTAGTTGCTCTCCTGCAGCAGTAAGTGGCTAATGAGGCAGAATGGTCTATCAATCACTGCCTCAGTCAGAATGCTACTGCAGACTATTGTCCAAATTTAGGGTAGATCCATCCCTCAGTCTAAAAGGGCATGATGCTCTGGGGCTTTACCTGCCATCCTAGATGAGGCACTCAGGAGGACAGCTTTCAGAATTCAGCCCAGGCGTCTCAGTTGGCCTCAGTACACCAAGTTTCTTTCAAAGCTCTGCTGAGCTTCCAGATGGAGGTAGGGAATATGCATGATCCAGAAGGGTCATACCATCCAACAGAGACACCAGACTGCTTTTGTCATCCTACTTATACAAGCAGAGTGAATCCAGGTTGTGGATTTGATTAACAGATCCCTGATGCTGTGTGTATAAATAGCCCTACTCTTTGCAACCTTGGGCTGTATCATAGCTTTAGATCAAGCTTTCCATATAATATCTGAGAGATGTCAGTGCCTTAAAGTGGGTAGCTCAACAGCCAGCATGCTGAGTGAGAAGCTACATAATCAGCAGGGTATGCTAAAAACGGGAGTGACTCATAAATTCTGCTCCCCCTCTGAACTGTCTCCAGCACCTTCCAGGTGATGTTTGTGCCCTTTCCTGAAGGTGGGCTTGCAAGTCCTGTATTAAAAAAACTGAACAGCGATGACTCTTCCCTTTTAGAGAAGCAAAAATGGAGGCAGCAGCCATATGCTAAGGTCTATTATTTGCCCAAAGGAATTCAAAGCTACTTCATGTGGGATTTCCCTGAGGTGGGAAAATGGCCACACCAAGCATTTCCATATACAAAAAAACTGAAAGTTTTAAATTTATCAAAATCCTAGATTGCCATTCAGCCCTTAACTTTATTTAAACAAAAATATCCAAGCAGTTTACTTTTTTTTTTGTTTGTTCTGTTACTTCCTCATCTTTATTCTGACTTTTTTTCTCTAGTATTGCTCTTGCATAAGTTGGATACAACATTCTTGTGAATGAGATCCTTGTTAAATTGTTCACATACAGAAATAATTAATAGAATCATAGAATGGTTTGAGTTGGAAAGGACCTCAAAGACCATCCAGCTCCAAACCCTGCCACGGGCAGAGGCACATTCCCCTAGACCAGTTTGCTCAAAGCCCCATCCAGTCTGGACTTGAACACTGCCAGGGATGAGGCATTCACAACTTCTCTAGGCAACCAGTGCCAGTGCCTCACCACCTTCATAGTAAAGAGTTTTTTTCCTGATGTCTAATATAAATCTACCCTCTTTCAGTTTAACGCTATTGCCACTTATCCTGTCAGTCCATGCCCTTGTAAAAAGTCCCTTTCCAGATTTCTTGTACTCCCTCTCTAGGTACTGGAAGACTGCTAGAATGCATCCCCTGAGCCTTCTTCTCTAGGCTGAACAAGTCTAAATCTCTCAGCAGAAGGAGAAATATTTGTACTAACAGTATAAATTAGTGCTTAAACTATACTTTATAAACTACCTCAGTTTATGGTTTTCAGTTGTTAAAATAATTTCAGATATGCAAAAGAGTATCTTTTGAAAGGATGACAAGACACCGTAGGGAACAAATGGATATTAATCTCAAATTAGGAGCTTTTTTTTTCTTTTCAGTAGAAAAATGTTACAAGTTAGGAATTAATTATTACGTAATTGATTGATAATTTTCCCTCCTGCTGTGTGCAGAAAGCTATTGGGTGATGGTATATCATTCTCAACAGGGGGAAAAAGCATCAGTCATTATGGGACAATTAGTTCCAATTTCCGGTATTATTCTTCCATGTGCTGATAAGATTGCCTTCAAAGTGTAAGTACAATAATTAATGATAACTAGAAAATTATTTTATTTTATTTTTAACTCCAGATAAACAAATCTAAATGCAGATGCTTCCTATGCCCCCATGCTTTTCTTTCCTGGACTGGTGACTTTCATGAAGCAATAATTTTCATGTAGCTGCAATTAACAGAACCTGTCACAGTCAGTCAGTTTGCATTCATGTTTTTGCAGCGTTGTTGCTGATTTCAGTGCTGATATTAAATGGCTGAAGAATACCCTGAAAAATCTTTTTTCTCTGCATCACAATTTATGGAAACTGTGTATTTCCCTGCAAACCCACCACCTGTTTATAAGAAAATTCTTGAGCTCAAACCGTCATTGTTTACTCTCTTGATGGAGAAATCACAGTATTTGTTTAGTCACCTTATAGCAAGCGCTGTAACATATTAATGCACATGTGGGAGGAATATACCTATAGTGTATACGTACAGAGAGATATTTGTGTATACCAAGGTACTTTGCATGTATCTGATTGATGTCTGTGTTATGGACTACTGGGATTTTTTAACATATCTGCATCTACCTGATCTACAGTGCATCTATCTGAAAAGTCTGAATCTTTTATTGCACAGAATTTACAAATTTTGATCTACAAAATTCACTTACATGTATTTTTCCCATTAGTAGACTTGGATGATGCATCTTAAAGCTTTAATGCCAAAGACCAACTGTTTACATTTTTCTAAATGCCATCTATATAATCTTGTCATAGGATCTGAAAAACTAGCTGAACTGCTTCCTTCTCCCACCTACAACCAAGGAATGGAGCTCAAATTTCATGTGCTTGCCTACAAGGATATAACTCCATGCCTTCAGCTGTAATTGTGGAATCTGCAGTAGGCTCTCAAAAATGTAATTAACTGGTCTTTAAATTTAGTTTATAATTGCATTCATGATGCAGAGAAAGAATGCAGTCTTACTGTGTTCTCCTTTTCTTACCTTTTTGACACTACAGATCTAATGGAAAAAATCACTTGATGGTGAAGTTGGAATGTGGTACTCATTAAATTCAGCATATATGACTGAATATACAGAGCAGATCTTTTCCAGAAAGAAGGTGGCATTTTTGTATAATCACTTGTCAGAGTAGAATCACACTCTAAGGTGCCAATTATTTCACAACCTATGACCAAGGCTTAAGTCATATGTGAGACAGCACGGAATTGCACATCTCATCTCCCCATGTTTGGTTCCTTAGTGCACGTACTATTCTGCTTGTTCCCAATTAATTTTACTAACCCCATGCTTACTGATTGCAGAAATTGGAACACAATGGAAGGAAATAGAAGGAAAAGGGGGAAATAGGGAATTTAGAGCTATGACCTATAGATACCAGAACAAGAATATTAATAACATTCTCCAATACAATTTCTGAGATGTTACTCCTTATGAACTCTACTACGTCATGGTTAATCTCTATGACACTTTTCTAGCTCGTAGGCTTTATTAGTGCCATAGATTGGATAGTTGCCAAATATGTGAATATGGTTTGATTTTATTCAATGTACAGAAGGAATTTATTGATATAAAGGGCTTAATTATTTGTACGGTTACTCTAAAATTATTTTGGAACAGCAAGAATTCTCTGTGGGCTGAATTAGAACATCATGCTTAAGTGCAGTTGAATGCTAATTTTTGTATGAATTCTTTTGTCTTACACTGCTGTATAAAGGAAGTCTGGAACTAAATACCAGGGGAGTAGAAATGCAGATTACAGCTTCAGGAAGAAAGATGTAAGCATGGAAGATGACAGAATGATCATGTGGGAGGAAATTTCTGTAGTTTCTTTCTTTCCAGTATTCCTGTTCGTAACTAGCTATTATCAGTCATTTTGAAGTAGCGTTTACAGTAGTAGAGGAAGACAGAGGGGTTAAATTATCCATATTCTTATACTTTGACAAGAAAACATAAAACATGACAACAGTGTCAACATCCAGAGAGACAGAGCTGTCTCTTCCCCCATCACCTCTAAAAAAAAGCAAAAGAAACACCTCACTAAGAATTATTGTATACTTAGGGGCAAAAGTGGATTTTCAGAACATGATCATGGAAACAGGCATTTATATAGAGAATCTATGCAAGAGATTCATAACTTTTGACTTCCTGCAGTGCTCTTTGCTCTTGATTTTTATGTTTCTCTGTTGGCTGCTTTGACTCCTTTGGATCCGGTATGCTTTTCTACACTGCAGGAGCAGAAGTTTGAAGTGCAGTCAAAAATTACAGCTTTTAGCTGTAAAGAACATAGTGTTGGCTGCACTGTTCTCAGTTAAATTAACAGTGTTATTATCAGCAGCTTAAGGAGTGAATCTGAAAATATAATTTTAAATAGCTTCGTACTGCAAAATATCCAATGATTAGCTGTTCATAGATAACACATCAGACTGAAGTTCTTTCTGAAAATGCAAGACAAATATTCTTGCACAGACTCTGCAGCATATTTCCGACCCCTATATATTAAGCACTTCTGCCATATTTAATAATGTGTGACCAGGAAGCTGAAAGAGAAGCATGTAGATTGTGCCATGTACTAAAGGATTTGTACTTTTCCAGTGTTCACAGTGTCTGTATCCTTTCCAAAATACTCAGATGTTCTGTTATTGACTGGGCAGATCATTTCCTGTGTCATTCTCATTACAGGGGAGTTAGTCTAGATGATCTTTAGAGGTCCCTTCCAACCCAAACTATTCTGTGATTCTGTGTGTACATTGTAATGATATCAATTAAGTAAAATGTATTTAATGTGACAGGGAACTAAAAAAGGTGCAGGGGTAATTTGAGGACAGGGGGATTACTGGGACATTTGTTATGCCTTTGCAGCAGCAGAGACAGGATGTCTGGATTGCCCTACCAGATTCATCATCAGAACGTTTTTCTCCAAGAAAATTTGGGCCTTTCTTATACCTTCTCTAAAGCGGTATTAAATGTGGATTGCACTTTCAGCCTTTGTAGTAGTGGTGAAAAGGCAGTTTCGATATGACATCTTAACCATGACCTTCTGTTCTTCTGAAAATGTAGTTACAGACCCCTTTTTGTAAAAAGCCAAGAAAGTCACTTTTCTGAGCTTGTCTTTTAAAATGAATGTCCATTACTGAACCTAGAAAGATAGTGTGTTTCGTTAGTAGGAAGATGAATGAGTAAAAAATGTATTATTAACATCCCCGAATACTGAAATCTAGGAAGAGATCACTTATTGTAGATATCTTTAGAAACCTGGTAATGTTCTCATCTTCTTAATGATGAATTAATTTCATCAAAAACAGTTTAGTGGAATAGGGTAAATTTTCAATGTGGTATCACACCTTTCTCTGATAACACTGCATTCTTATCCTGGATATATCATCACTGAAAGCTAATAGTTTCTTTCTCTTCCAGTGCACAGGAGCTGTAAACAAAAATGACAAAAGAGCACCCGTGTTGTTAATATGACATTTTTTCTTTCTATCTTGGGTACACGTTGTGATTACATTCCAAACTGGATAGAACTGCTGAGGTGAACATGTTTGGGATGCTGAAAAGTTAAGCTGTCCAGGAAATGCCATTTAACAATACACATCCCAGTTTAAAATTTTGCAGGCTTATTGAGGTATGGTGACTAGCTCTATTACAGTTACAGCATTAAATATTGGAGGAACGGTGAGAATTACTTCTGAAAACTTACACAGTTCCTCACAGTAACACTATATTTGTATGCTTTGATTGATTTCATTAGTTTTAAATTTTAGTATGGTAGAAAATTTGAAAGGCAGCAAGGTAAAAGGATATTTTCTGGAAATTTTCCCACTTGGAGGGAATGATTTGGTCAACATGCGGTGTCTGACCTATTTGCTATCTCACTCCACACAGTCTGTATTCAGCAGTTAGGAGGAGGAATGAGCAAAATTAAATTGTCTGAAATCCACCATGCAGAAGGAATGTCACCAGCTTTATGTCCATGTAATTAAGTGTTCACTAAATGATTTTAGCTACTGTGGTATACCCACAGAGAAACAATACAAATGTTTTTTGGTTGTTTTTTTTTTCGGTTTGGTTTGGTTTGTTTTTTTTTTTTTTTCTGTTTTGTTTTTGGGTTGTTTTTTTTTTGGATAAGTCTATCATAAATCTCGCCATGATTTGCTAGAAGATGAGGCACTACCCTGACTTTTGCTCTCATTCCAAATCCTGAACATCACTTTTACACGACTCACTCTGAACATGCCACAGGGTTCACATTAATTTCTGACTATTCAGTTTTGGGTATTTTTCTTGTTTTGGTTTGTTGGTTTGTTTTTTTTTTTTTTTTTTGGGGGGGGTGGGGGTGGGTTGTTTTGTTTTGTGGGATTTGGGTTTTTTTTTTGTTTTAGTTTGTTTCTTTGTAGTTTTTTGTTTTGGCCTTTTTTTAATAATTTAAACAAGAAAAAAAAATTCCATGGGGTTAATCCCCCCAAGTTGTCTGCATCGTACTTTGTATATGCCAGAATGTTTGCAGAGTCTGTTGTCCTTGGAACATATCCTTTCAACTCTGATTCCCAGGGTTTACTCCACATACTGTAATCATCCATGTCTGAAGTTGTAGTCTCCTTTACTCTTCTCTTAAGAGTAGTTGCTACTTTACTACACTCTTAAGTTGTGCTTTCCAGCAGGACTGTCACCATCAGGATCAATATCAGCATACAAAGGCAGTCAGCTAATACTTTGTATCTCTTGCTTCTTAAAAATTTCCAGAGTGCATTCGGAAATTATTTGGGTGCCTCATTTTCAGAGGAAATTCCATAGAAATTATGTTGAAGTTTGAGCTGGTATTTCTGTTAGTGTCTCTTGCATAGGCAACAGAAGGTTCTAAACCCCTGACCTCCTCAAGGGTTCAAATCATCAGCTCTGGATTTTCAGCCGACACTTGCTTATTTCTCTATAGAGACAACAAGCATTACTACAGAGTATTCCATGTATTTGCTCATTGTTTTGTTTCATGTCTTACAATGATTATATGGCATTAGTATGGATGGGCAGTGATACACCAAAGAATTGGCATGCTTAGAGAATATAATCTATTTTATAGAAGCATGTAAATGAAATTGTACTTTTATTTAGGATTACAAATGTACTCTTATTTACGGCTGCACGTTGCACATGAAACATGTAATGTTTCATACGTAGCACTATAATCATTGTAGTGAACACTGAACTGGTAATCATAATTGAATTCTATGGCATTTCATTTTTCAGCCTACAAGAAATTTCTGCTTGCAACTACCATTTCATAAATGGCAGATAATCTGCTAGTATTTTGTAGAGCTTTACCTTCAGCAATCACTATGGCATTAAAATAACCCATTTTTTTTTGTAAAAGACCAATTTAAATCCAATTATTCGGTATTCTGCAGTCTATAATAATACCATAAGTTTATACTATTATTGTGGAAAGCAGCACGGTTACAAAAATAGAAGCCATCAGATGTTACCTTTTTAAGGGAGTGGGCATGTGCTCTTCAGAAAATTCTTTACTGCAGAAAGCTTTTGTAGAGACAGGATTCTTTTTCAGCCCATTCACACTTATTTAAAATATCAGGACAGTGTGATTAGCGTGTAAAGGTCAAAGGCTCTGTGGAAAATCTCAAAGCATTTGTTCATGCCTCGTTAGATGTACTGATCTCTAACCGCACTGAGATTCTCAACCCAGGGTTGTTCCTAGAGATTAGAGGAATAATCAATTTTGTTATTTTTTCCATTCTTTTTTTTTTTTTATAAATGAAAGTATGATGCTTCAAATTTGTACTCCCAATATATTTTCAAAATACAGCTTCAAAACTGGAAGCAAATAAATTACATTTTCCTTAATTTTTAATTATCTGAAAGTCATCACTGCAAATTGTGTCTTCCATTACAAAATAAAATAGTCAACTGCCAGGCCTGAAATAATTAAGCAATATATTATAATTAAGCAATTTAATTTTGATTTAATTATGATATATCATGCAACTTGTCTTCTGATTTAACTGACATTCATTGACAAAATGCTGTAATATATAACAGCACTAATGTTTACAGGTGATGGCTCTGCATGTTTTGCTTCATAGTATTTGGCATTCATCAGAGCATATGGAAAAAGTCTTCTAGTCTGGGAGAGCTGGCATATTATTTCATACTACCCAAATTATGCTCTAGATGTTTTTCCCGATTGTTATTTTGGGAGGCAAGTGGGGAAGTCTGCAGATATCGGTCTTGAACTGTAGTTTATGGATCTTAACTGGAATCTTTCCATCTATTTCTGTCTGCTTCAAATAGCGAACTGCTCCCATGTTGTTACAGGCAAATAGATAAGACTGTGTGCTTGTGAAATATTTGTGGACCTGCATCATAGACATATTCTGTGTCAACATGAACATGATTTTATATTAAGCTAGAGATTGTGAGGGCAAAGGCAGAAGTGATGGGCAGGCAGGGAATACTGCTTCATTCAGTGCTGCATCAATAAAATTGCTGCAAAATATCCACCAAATGGTTTCCTCGGAACAAGAGCACCCCTCTATTTAGTTAAAATCCCTTTCATTGGATAACAGTATTAGAGAATGGCTTGTATTCCAGACTGTGTGTGCAAACCCCTGTTTAATGACAAGAATGGTGAGGGTGATACAAAAAGTTTCATTCTGCCTGCAGTCAGGTCTTCATCTTCAGGTCTTCATGACTGTGGGCTAATGGAAGTAAAGTTGAAGGACAAAAAGTCAATTCTTTTCTTGATTTAGTGATTCGAGCTCTCTCAGCACCATCCATGAAAACAGTCACACAAGGCATGAAAGCTCATGATTCATCATATTGCAGGAAGTCAGACACTCTTATGCCCCTTTAGTTTTGATGTGTTGCCTTTTTCTCCTATGGTTATGTTTAAATTTCTCAGCAAAAGATCAAAGGCCAAATGTTTATGTCTGGGCTGAGAGCAATTGTACACTCAGAGCAGTAATGAATGTTTGTTATCTCTCAAACCCTTTCGCCCTCTGGCTTTCTGAAGAGCAGAATGATTATTCAGAGCAGTGATAGTTAGGAGGCTGCTGAATATCAGAACAATGTGTTCAAAACCAATATTTAGATTTCAGCCAACTTTCTTTTGATAGCAAAATTATTTTGTGCATGTCTTGTCATCTCACCTTCACCCCACTGGCCCAAAACGCTTTGCTTTGTAATTGTGGTGCTTTGACCCTGGCTGAACATCAGGTGCCCAACAAAGGCACTCCATCACTCCTCCTCAAGTGGACACAGAAGATTAAATATAACTTAAAACTTGTGGGTCAAGATGTGGGCAGGGAGAGATCACTAATAACCATCTGGGCAAAACAGATTCAGCTAGGGGAAAATAGTGTAATTTATTGCCAAACAGATCAGAGTAGAATAATGAGAAATATAAACAAATCTTAAAAAACACCCTCACCCCCTCCTCCTGCTTCCTGAGCTTAACTTTACTCTCAGTTTTCACTATCTTCTCTCCATCAGCAGATAAGCTATGGGGAATGGGAGCTGTGGTTAGTTCATCGTATGTGGTCTCTGCTGCTCCTTGCTCCTCAGGGAAGGACTCCTTACACTCTTCCTCTCCTCTGGCATGGGGTCTTCCCCAGGCTGCAGGTGGATATTGGCTCCTCTGTGGGCATCCATGGACTGCAAGAGTTGATTCTCTCCACTGTGGACCTCCATGGGCTGCAGGAGCACAGCCTGCCTCACCGACACCACAGACTGGAGGGGAATCTGTGCTCTGGCACATGCAGCACCTCCTCCCCTCCTTTTGCACTGACCTTGGTGTCTGCAGAGCTGTTGCTCTCACATATTCTCCTTCCTCTCTCCCAGCTGCAATTGCTGTCATTCAGGTTTCCCCCCACCACCACCATCACTTGATGGGCTCAGCCTTGGCCAGTAGTGGCTCCATCTTGTTAGCCAGCTAACACTGGCCCTTTTGGACATGGGGGAAGCTTCTGGCTCTGTACTCAAACACTACACAAACATTGCAATGAAACCCTGTTAGAGTCATTTGCACTCAAGGTTTTGAAAAATGACCTTTAAATACCATGAAATTAAAAATATGCTGATGCAGGACTATGTTTGTGACAGCCTCTCAGGTATTTAAATATGGCTGCAGTTAGATACCCTACAGATGTAGTTTCATGAATACACTGAGACATCTGAATAATTTAAAAGAATATTGTCACACAAAATAACTGGAAGGAAAATTGCCTTCAATAAGAAGGACATGGAACTGTTGGAACAAGTGCAAAGGAGGGCCACGAGGATGATCAGGGGACTGGAGCATCTCCCGTATGAAGATAGGATGAGAGAGTTGGGGCTGTTCAGCCTGGAGAGGAGAAGGCTGCATGGAGACCTCATAGCAGTCTTGCAGTATCTGAAGGGGGCCTACAGGGATGCTGGAGAGGGACTCTTCATGAGGGACTGTAGTGAGAAGACAAGGGGTAACGAGTTCAAACTTAAATAGGGAAAGTTTAGATTGGATCTGAGGAAGAAGTTCTTTACTGTAAGGGTGGTGGGGCACTGGAATGGTTACCCAAGGAAGTTGTGAATGCTCTATCTCTGACAGTGTTCAAGGCCGGGTTGGACATAGCCTTGGGTGGCATGGTTTAGTGTGGGGTGTCCGTGCCCATGGTAGGGGGGTTGGAACTAGATGATCTTAAGGTCCTTTCCATCCCTAACTATTCTATGATTCTGTGAATAAGTGTAGATAAAAATGGATGGAAGTCAATTTCTGTTTAATATACAACTTACTTAAATGGGAAACAGTAGGGTTTTATTTTGAGAGGAAATCTTGAACTGTTTTTATTATATCCTTATCACTTTATCTGTCTTATCTAGAAATTTCAGCTATGATCCACACCTCTGTAGTGCTCATAGAAAGATAATTCTGTAAATACACTGTGAAATTTGCATGTAGGAAGTGGTTATTACCCAATTTGCTTACACTTTCAGAATTGAAGGGAAAAATGTTAATCTGCATGAGAGCTTTACAGTAATGTTGAAGTTTCAAATTCAGCAGTTCAAAATTCAACATCATTGGAGAAAACCTCAAAGAAATAAAACAATCCTGGCTAAAATTAACCCTGCAAAAGACTTCATCTCTTTTCTAATAAATATTTTATGAAGAACATGAAGCAATATGCTAGTACAGTTGTATTTACCCAGTAAGCATGAGCACGAAGTGATATTCTGCCTGTTTAGACATTTGTTGATGACAGATCCATTCCAGTGATTTAAATATTTATTTATTTATTTATTCATTCCAACAGCTTGCCCAGGGGTTAAAATGGTGAGTGAAAGTCATCATGAGGCCCTGGCAGCACCGCCAGCTACCACAGTAGCAGCAGCCCCTCCAAGCAATGTCACTGAGCCAGCCAGTCCCGGAGGAGGGGGAGGAAAAGAAGATGCATTTTCAAAGTTAAAAGAGAAGTTCATGAATGAACTGAACAAAATTCCACGTAAGTAAAACTTGCTTGATTAAAAAGCTTGTGTGAGTGGATTAGATTTAGCTCGAGATTTTGTTCTTTGTCATTCCTTTAGACAGCCAGCTTACTAAATGTTTTCTAGTCAAAAGTAGAAAAATCAGAAGCCAAACCTGGTTTAGTAAGCTACTCAGAAGTAGCTGGAGAGCAGAAAGGTTCAAACTCATGCAATCTGAGTCAATTCTTGATATGTCAGATTGTTTTGGTTATTTCTACTGATGATTTGTTGCTGAATCATCAAAACTGGAATGGCAGAACTTCACAGTGATCATGGGACCAATAAGTAACTATTTCCTAACTTTGGGCTTCATGTTTGTAACAAATGTGTGTGGGCATACAAGGAAATAGCTCTAATACATAAGTAATATATGAAGATAGCCATGCTTTTCCCACTCAAAATTCTGTTAGATCAGATGTTATTTGCATAAGTTCCTTTACTATTCAGAACAGTTTAAAAGTATCCGTGTATATTTCTATGACATTAATAGGGTTAAAGTCAGCAAGATTTTTTCAGTCTGCAATAAAAAGCATTGATTTAAAGCTGAAGCCTCAAATTGTTCACACTTATAAAAAAAAAGTATTATCTTTTTGCTCGTCTATGATAATTTTAGGTTCTCGAATCTGTTTGGTATGCATTAGTATGCATACACTGGTATTAAATACACAACTAATTCTACATTGACAATGTTGTTTCATTCAATAAAGAAAAAAACCTTTTTGTTACTGACAGGAAAATTACCTAATGATACAAGCAGATAATTTTGCCACTTTTGTAGACATGAAAGTCTGTGTGTGTATGTGTGGTTTAACAGCAGGCATTACAGAGTGATTCAGTCTTTAATAGTTTTTAAATCAGAAGAATAAGTAAATGTAAAATATTTTCAGGGAAATATTTTAACATATGTAAGAGCTTTTGTTTTTAGAAAGCTATCATTTGTGTAAAGAAATGTTGTGTGACTGATTAAAGACAGATAACAAATTAGAATATTAATCAATTTTTTATCTCTGAAATGGATCTTGGCAATTTGGCAGATGCGGGTTTTGCAAAACTTATAACAAACAGCTTTGCTCTATCACTCGAAATTCTCACTTGCAAGAATAGAGGTGCTACAGTGGTAAGAAGTCCATATGTCATTAGGTAGGTAATCTGCACAGTCCAGTGGAGACCAAACTGAAATGAAATTGCACGATGATAACGCGGGAAAAACAAAACTACTAGAAGGAAAAAGAACAGAAAAAAAAGACACTGATGGAGAAACAGCACTTGAAACATTTGTCTTTTAATTTTTTTCTCACAATGCTATGCCAATGATGTAGATGAAACTTTTATGCAAGTATGCTTTTATTTTTTAACTCTTTTTTTAACCTAACAAAGGCATAAATAATTACCAGTATGAGAAACTCTGTAATTGACAAGTCTCGGTAAGGGTCTGTAGATCAAGAGGAAAAACCACTGCTGCATACTTTATTAAAACAACAGTGAAACAAGTGGAAGGTTCAGTCTAGCAGATCCTTCCAGGCAGAACTAAATAAAACTTCTCCTTTTCTTTTTTATGTTCATTAAAAAAAAAAAAAAAGAAATAACTTAATGCTTGTTGACAAACATGTACAAGGCTTTAAAAAAAGTCTTATTTATTATGAAATTAATTGTGGTATATATAAAATATCGTACCTTGATAGTGAGACCAGAACATATTGTCCCCATTTGAGAAATCTGCATTCTTATCCAAGATCATGCAGTAATTTTGTGGTGGAGTGGAGAAATAAACCTGGGGTAATCGCAAATCCCGTGCCAATTGTCTGGTCTCCTTCTAGAGGCTGCAGATGGAATTGGGTCAGATGGGATTGGGTCTTCCCAGCATCTCCATCCCCAGTGCTGGGAATGTTTAACATGACATTCTGTTGTATATATTTTTTTTTCTAATTTTACCATTTCAAGAAGAAAGATAAATGTTCATTGTGTGGATTTTCTTAAATACTTACAATCATTTATAAACTAACACCAAAGCAGTTTAAATAGGCTGTCTCCAAATATTTGGGGCAGAGGGGAGAGGAGACCTCATTTTCCTATTGGAAGATTGTAACATTTCCTTACTATTTGTTTGGTTTATGTCAGCAGGGAGTTGTCAGCAAGGTGATATTAGCCCATTGCAAAGCTGAGAATTTCTCACAGAAAAGCTGTCAGAACCTTACCTCCTGCAACTGGTTGCAGATTGTAAATGATAGAATGTTAGCAGAATGTAAATCCATTCCAACTAAATTTTTGTAGTGCTTTTCTAGGAATTTTTTTCTGTGTGAGAGAGAATAAATGTGATGAACAGGCCCCATTGGGACAGCACAGATGTTTGGGTATAAGAACACTTCCAAGACCATGGAGCATGGTCAAAGTGAAGAGCTGACCCCAAATCTTACATACAGCAGAGGAATGCCATAGTCAGCAAGTTCTCTAACCTGTGCACATCAGTGACAAGCCTATTTTGTCATTCATATACTTTCTCATTTTAAACTGGTTCCAAAGGTCTTGGCTGGTCTCCACATGACAGGGAAGGCTTTGAAAGTTCAGTAGTTACTGTGAAAGGATTTTTTTTCAGTGCTCTGTTGTCTGTGCACAAGACAGAAATCAGTTGCCTCTGCCTAAGATATCTGCAGATGGAAAATAAATCATGATGCTTTAATGGATGTATAATAGGATAGCACAATGGATAACCCATATTATGATAAGGCTCACCTGCAGTCAACTTGGCTGGAGTGATAGAAAAGATGTGCTACAGTAGGGGCTGATTTACATATAGTCTCCTCTTTCTGTTTTGGGTTGGTTAGTTTGTTTTTCATAGAAATCGCATAGTCATGCTTATATTAAAAAAAAACCATTCAAATAGTGGAATACATGATGATGAAAATAAAGTTACAGCAGCCTGCACCCAACTGAGTGAATACTGTTCCTATCACATGGTTTACAATAAAATAGTAATCTTTTCAGAATAATAAGTTTTGCAGAACACACAGAAATCACAAGTTAGTCTAATAGTCTACACATGGTTAACTAAATAAAAATATCAGGATTCATATGAAGAATTCACTTCACAAAACTGTAAGATAGGGTCTGTGCAATCTAAATTATACTGATGTTTCCTTCAGTAATATATGCACCAGAGAAGTCTTATTTTGTCAAAAACTGCTGAATTTAATAGTTTGAAGAAATAAGAAGTTCCAGCAAGGGGGCCCATTTGTATTAGTATGCATTTATTTCAAGAGCAGTGATGCAATATGAAAATCCAGTTAAAATTTTGGTTGATACAAGAAGAAATATTGACTTTTTCATTGATTTTATCTCTTTAAAATAGAACATACTCCACATTTTTCTGGTGGGAGAGTGTACGCTTCCAAATCATTCAGAATTCTTATGTCCTAACATGTATTTCACTCTGGATAAAGTGGCATCATTCTATTACAAGTCAGACAAAGCACAAGAATCCTGTCCCTTACTGGAGCATAACTGTGAAGAATTATTTCCTCCGTTATGTAAATCCCTGCATTTTGGTTATGAGGGGCTGATTTACATAATCACAGTACAGTTGTTTTTCCATAAATGCACTGTGTATAAGTCTTAATTGGTCCTTTTACTTTCTCTCCTAATTTATCGCTAATCTACAGAAATTTTAAGCTGTTTACCAGAAGAATAGGAAAGGCACCATTTCTGCTTTTAAACTTTGCATTTTAAACACAGTAATTCCAACACCTGAAGAAAGGAATAAAATGAAGCAGATAAAATGGCACGTACACTTCTGAAAACTGTGTTAAAAGGCTTTGTAAGATACATTTATTCTTTCCTTCCTCTCACTGCTCTTCCATCTGGGCCTTTGCAGTGTAGGAGAATGTCTGCCATACCTTTACATTTACATTGCAAGACTATGGGAATGCAAGACAGGAACAGCTTTTGGGCAAAAGCTTTAAATGTCAGAATACTGACACTGACTAAACGCAAACAAAACAATGTCAATCAGCATTAGTTTACTTAATAATCATCTTTGTAAAAGGCAAGTGTTGTGTTTCCTTATACATTAAGAACACATTCCTGTAGGCACAGGCGGCCTCATTCTGCCAGCAAGGTAAATAAAACAGAAAAAAACAACAATAAAATTCCAGCATATACCTGACTAAGTAATGATATGCCATTAATGTTTATGGTTTAATTTCGAATAGCCATAACAGCTGAACGCACTGTATGCAGGATACCATCATTACCTCTATAATAAGAAGTTATTGCATATTTTTAATGCTGTCTGCTTTCTTACATTGTAATCGGATGAAAAATTACATGTCTATACCAACGTTATTCTGAAATGTTTGGCTGTCTTGCAGCTCTGTTTGTCCTCAGCAGCTGGTGCTTAAAATCTCTGAATTTGATTCATCGTGTAACAACTGACTGATAATCCCCCAAACCAGGATCTCAAAACTGTGTGATGATTCAGGCTAAATTCTGATGTTCTATGCCAACTTGCTTCATATTCTGTTTGTAGATATTCAGAGAAAGGTTTGTTTCCCTCTCCTTGGCTTAGTGAATAACTGTCAAAACAAAATGGGACTGGAGGCTATAGAGGAAACTGTAATAAAAAATGTAAAAGTTACTGTAAGAGGTCTTAGTAAGCTGAGGAACTAATAGCTTAGTAAGCTGAGGAGTAGAGTTGTAGATATTTGGGTAAATAAACAAATTAATTCTGGATTTCTCTGTTTGCCCATTTCAGTTATTAAGTTTCAACATTCAGTAGTCATCCTAGACCCAATTCATCATTTCTTTCTCCCTCCTGATCTCTGCTCTTCTGCCCTTCTGCCTTTCTTGATTGACCGGCTGAAATTGTTTAAAAGTTCATAATATCTTCTATAAATGTCAATAAAGTTTATTTCATATTTTTCATTCTTATTTGGCAGCAAGATTATCAAGAAGATACTTTGAAATTTGAGAAATGGAGGAAAATTGATAAATTCTTGCATAGGGTTTTTCTGAAACTTAATTTTTATGGTGCTGCCAGCTTGATCATTTGCAGAAAATAAATTCAGGCTGTTCATTACACTGCTTCTCTTAATGATTCCTGGAGTACAGGTGTCTGGCACAGGGAGGGGAGGGGACATTCTTCTCCAAGTTCATAAAAAAGAAGCAACATGCTGAAAATAGAATGTTTTCAGATTTCAAAACTGGATTAATAGAGAAACATACCATAAAACAGAATAAAGTTCTCAGCAGTAGCTATTTATATTTCCATGGCACATACTAGTGTTAGTCATCACCTAAGATCTTCTTAGGTTAGCTGGGAAATAATTGACTCTCTCCCTCAGAGACCTTTCTGTCTAAATATAAGGCAAGTAATAGCTGCCTGTCTGCAGTAAATGAGGATTATATATATGTATGTTCATATATATGTAAGTGCACACATATATTTGTCAATACAAAAAACACTGATCTCAGTGTAGAAGTCTGACATTGACAAACTCTATTTAGGTTTCCTGGCAAAGAGGACTTGGAAGGAGAGATTTAGAGGAGAATAAAGTAGTTTCTTGATGTTCAGGAAAGTCTGAAGAACAGTTCTGGAGTAAGTGGGAAGGCATAAATTGAAGTCTTCTTGTTTCCCTTCCTATCATCAAACCATCAGTTGCTCATGCCCAGCAAATACATGTGGCTTTACACTGGGGAAAGAACAGGGGAAATCAGAAATAAAGATTTATTTTGGAGCACAGAATGAGTACAAGAAAGAACTGTTACAGTACAGTAAAGAGAGGGAGAAAAAAATCATTATTTCTTAATATAGCAATTTAAATGCAAATCTCAGATCACTTTGTTTTCTCCTTGAACCCCCTAGACCCAGAGTTTAGTGATTCAGTAAAAACTCTTTTTTTTTCCCATTAAATAAAAGTTTCTAGATTACCTGATGGTAGGGAAAAGCTTGAAAATACTGCCCACACACACCCAGAAGACACAAAAATTGTGAGACAAAGCCAACTCAACTCTGTTATTTTATCAACTCATAATATGAAAATACCTTCATTATTTTTAGGGATGCAGCATATTTTGAGTGCTTGAAATCAGGACTCCTGAAAATACAGCTTTTAAATCCAAAGGATACTGAGTGGTAGAAGAATGGAATTGAAAAGACATGAAGCAGAACATAGATGAAAATCCCTGTCTGTAAGGATTAGCATGTGGTTTGAGAGTCTACTGAATTGAATTCTGTTGATATTCTAATGATTGATTCTGTCATGAAGAAAATTTTTACAATCCATGAGTTATTTTAATATGCCTTCCGTTAGGCTCCCCTTAACATCTTCTGTATGTAAACTTTTCAGCTCGTTACAGCTGCCAGTTTTTTTCCTCATACAGGACTGAGCTAGGAACCTCAGACTGTCAAAAGCATGAGCTGCTGCAACTTGGTGATCCGGAAGCGCTGCTGCAGGCTGGAGCTGGATTCAGCACCAGCAAGCACATATGCTTGTCAGGACATTACATATCTCTTCTGATGAGAGCAAGCTGAGCCCACCCATCTGACGCACATAGGTCTGAGGGAGGACCCTATTACTATGCTAACCATTATCTTTGCTCTTTGGATGAGCCAAGGAGGAAAGGAGAAATCACAAGAGCAGGCTTCTATAACTTGAGCCAGAGTACCAGCTACAGCACCCTCCATCTCCAGCATAGTGGAGCCTGTTGCATTCTAAACCCATGTTCTCCCCTACACACCCTGAGAATGCACTCTCCTGTCTGACAGAGAATGCTGTCTCTTAGCCAGAAGCACATTGGGAACGCAACCTCAGTGTCAAGCAGAATTATACATTATTGATTACATGTGTCTGAAACATCGTTTTCAGAAACAGCAGTTGGTTTTGAACTGTATAATATGAAAGAAGGGGAAGGAGCAGCCGGTTCTCCTGTAAATTACATGATGCTGAGAACACTTCAGCAAAATGTAAGAAAACAAAGAACCCCACTCAGATTAACTTTTACAGCTATGGGAATGAAATTCCTCTGTAGTAGAAACAGGGGTGAGCACCTGGTGACAGGGTTTTAACAAGGGGTCCCGGAATACCCCAAGGGTTTCCTCCAGCACATCACTGTGATTATTATTTCATATGCTACAACAGCTCTTGTAGGTATTTTATTGCACTATAGATATGTCAAGTTGTGCCAGTGCCTTATAAATTGAGTAGAGAATTCAATTTACAAGCAGAAAACTGAACATGGTTGCTGACTTCCTTTCAGTACTGGGAATGTATCTTAAAATTTCATTATTTTGTATGAGGGAAAGTGCACAAAAATTATGTTTACATGCATAAAATAAACATAATCTTTGCTAGTCTTTTTCAAACTTACCTGCAGATGAAGTATCTACAGAAATTGCACATTATCCGTTATAATTCCATTCATAACCTTGCTTTGAAAATGAGACTTCATGGAACGATTGTTCTGAACTTAAAATTGAGAATACATTTAAAGATTGATTCTCAGCAGTCTACTGCATAAAAGGAAAAAAAAAAAGCACTTGGGACTATGGTTAATAGATTTACTTTTTGAAAGTATGGTATAAATGGGCAATGAAATATAGGGATTATTGTTAAGACTGATTTTTCACCTTCAGCTACTTGTATCTAGACACTGTGGCAAGCCAGAAGATATTCTCCTGCATTTTTATAAGAACCAGGAGTAGATAATGAAGCCTCTGTTATTCTGAGGCACTATTGTAAGTTGGCGTAGCTGAATAGAATGTCATTCTTTGTTGTTATTGCTCACTATTCTACTTACAGCTGGGTGAGTTTGCTGCTGAAAATTACCCAAACTAAAGCCTTCCCTGAGGGGTTATAAATATATGATACAATCCTTATTTGGTTCATACGTTTTTTTAAAGTATTTAAACTTGTTTAAAGAGAAAAGAATTCCTTTACTGATATATGAAGTGTTTAAGATACCTGATTATCAATGCCAGACTGCCAATGTGGGTGAAATATTAAGCCACTGACCACCAACAGGAACTTTCAAGAATGCTGTGGACCCAAAGCGTCCTTTATTGTGTTCCATTTATCTTTTCAGTCTTGCTTTGTATTTTAAATGTGAGATCTTGAACCAGCCCAGATCTGAAAATCTCTACTGCTCCCAGAACACACAACCATTTTGTAAGAGGTGGCCTCAACTCTTCAGAAGGATCTTGGTATGTGTAGACTTTGCTCTGACTCCACAGAAGGAAGCTGTGCTGCTGAACTTGAATGACTGCCTCGTGAAGGCTAAGTTCCAGCTGGCAGCTGGGCAAACAATCTGCCTACTCCTGTGCAGGTTTCTGAATCTGAAGCTAATCTTAATTATCAACTTCAGCAAGAGCTCCCTAATTTGCTCACAGCCCCTATATCATCTGGGGGCATGCTTCAGTACTGTAGCTGGCACTGTTTCCTTATTTCCCTGGGAGTTGCCAAATTGAAAGCTGAGGTTTGTCCTTTCAGATGGGAAAGGCATTTCAACAGCATCAAAAAGGAAGGAGCTCCAGAAATGCTCATGGTTTCTACAGTTAGCTTTTAGAAACCAAGTCTGGGAGTCAGATTCACACATCTGAGCTATATGTCTTGGGTCTCTTCAGAATGCCACAGAAACAGAAGGACCAGGTATATCCAGAAGGAAAAACTGGAAGGAGATGTGCTTGAAATGGCATTGGTTTCACAGACTGATATCCAGGAAGAGCCCTAAGTTAGGCCTTTGTAACAGACAGACTGATAGCCTGTAAACAGTTTCCCTGGACTTAAAGACCTGATTTCTCTCACTTTGAGAGCAACTGTTTCACTGTCTTCTGTCAGTGTACAGTCTGATGAAGAGCAAGGTTGCTACCTGGATCAGAGACCAGGCTGCAGGACAGCATATGTATTTTACTGTGAAATGTTATTGGACAAAATAGGCAAATTATACTGGGTATTTAGGGCTTCTTACTCTTAAACAGATGTCCCACACTAGGCTAACAGCATATAATCCCATGAATCCTGCATTTCTTTCCCAGCTGTTCCTGGAGGAAAGGCAGATCCAAGTTAGTTTTCCATCTTGGTCCCTGGATTTCCTTTAGCCTCAGGAAGACCAGGAAACGGGATATTTTAGGCTGAAGCCTGAAAGATACTCCTCAGCCTTTGCTGGCAGCTCCCAGTTGTCAGTTTGAAGCAGCCACACAAACCATTCGTGTGACACAGTGGAGTAGGGGTGGCAGTTCCTTGAAGAGGAAGAGAGGAGTGGGCATTGCTGTCCCAGTCTTGAAGGTTTTTTTTTAGCTGGAAACAGCTAATAGAGTGGCAATACATTCTTTACAGTGTTGGTAATTTTTATACCTTTCTTATAGATATTCAATGAACTTTACCAGAGTTCATTGTATCTTTGATTTTCTTTCTATGTAAATTCATTTACTAGGAGAAAATTGATATTTTAACAATAATATGACTTCTGGCTAGGAGAAAATTAACAATTTTATTAATTAAAAATTAACATGATTAACATTACTGTAAGGGTGGTGAGGCACTGGAATGGGTTGCCCAAGGAAGTTGTGAATCCTCCATCCCTGGTGGTGTTCAAGGCCGGGTTGGACACAGCCTTGGGTGACATGGTTTAGTGTGAGATGTCCCTTGCCATGGCAGGGGGGTTGAAACTAGATGATCTTAAGCTTTTTTCTAACTCTAACTATTCTATGATTCTATAAGAAAATCGACACAAGAAGTTTTCTTCCTAACCCAACATTCAGAGTTGCTTCTTCCTTAAGTTTCCAACCTCTCTTCTCTTCCAGAGCCAGCTATTTTGTCATGTTTTCTAAGACCTCAGTACCTAATTTTCAGCAAACATGTGCTCTAATCTGGAATATAGGATTTCAGGTCTGAACCCTGGAGTCGGTTATTGTTTGAAATATGTCATGGGTGCAGATTTACTTATATCATGAGCAAGGGAAGGAAGACAGAGGAAGATGAAGCAAGTTTTCTATTCATAAACTTCAGTCTAGCATAGCATTTTAGATTACAACTTGGTGATGGCAGTCACTTTATAGGAGATTCTTCCAGAATACTGATTTCTAAACTCTCTTTCCTCATGAGATATTTATTGATGAGTTTTAAGTCCTAAGACAGCAAGATGGCTAAGATGACAGTGAACTGGAGAGGCCTAGTAGACAAACAAGAAAGCTTAATGTTACCTGAGCTCAAAGCATAACATAAATTATGATTACATAACATGAAGAAATGTCAAAATTGACTGACTAGTCTGAAAAAGCCATGCATTGATTTCACAGTGATTATATGATACCAAAATACTTATTCACTCTGCTTTTCTTGATAAAAATATAGGTATGTAGGAAGAGACAAAATGGAAGAGGAAAGTGACTTGCAAAAATAATTTTTCTATTCAGTTAGTGCAGTAACTGAAGCATTTAAACTGTGCAACATCCTTGATTTGCAACAGCTTATTTTTGTTAGGAACCCACTGACAGCTGGGCTTTGATTCTACAAAGCTCATGGATCTGTCCAACATTGCTACTACTCACTGCTATCTAGAATAAGAAAGCTAGCTATAATTTTATAATGATAATGACAAGAAGCATTTTTATTCTGTTGAACTAAACATTTATCCCAGTAATTCCTGGTAAAAAGGAACAGACAATATATCCTCTTTATAAACAAACAACCAATCTCCTAAATTGCACCACATTAGGTAGAATAATTTGTGATACCAAATCCCTGATGGCATAGCAATGCTAGCTGAAACTTGCAATGCAGGATGAGTGCAAATTGGTGAACAGGTTTATTCTTGTTTTCAAGTCTTTTTCTTTACTGACCTACAGCACTCCTGTAACTAACCTGAAAGGCAACAGAAATACATTCTCACTTGATACAGCCATGAGCACATGAGTGTGCAGTCTGAGTTCAAGTATAGAAATGATGTACAGCAGATTTTGGAATTTCAGAAGGTTTAATCCAGTAAAGTATTTACATGTGTACTAACCTTTAAGCTCCCGAATAGTGCATCAAATTAAATTTGTTACACACAAGCAGTTTGTAGGATCAAGACTGTAAACACATTTCTAATACATGCTGCAATTTACCTGATGAACTGCTACATTAATTCATATTTTAACGTAAATTAATTTTACATTAGCTATGGTTATTTTAAAAGTTTGTAACTCTACAAGTGATGTAATTTTAGAGACACATACCACAAACACATATAATGGTAGCAGCAAATTTCTTTTCAGACCTTCATAAATACCAGTGTAATTTTTTTACCTTCCATTTCATTTTAGTAGGCTGCTTGCTGAGAGTTTTACCCTCTTTTGTCGTATGGCTTATTATCACAGCACACATTTTCATGATCACTGGCGAAAAAAAGACAGCATTTAGGGCAGTTGTTTAGTTTAAATGATCGGTAGGGTGCTACTTTGTGATCATTTGGGATGGTGGGGATTGAAATTTTCCAATGGAAGCAGTTGGAAGATATAATTACCTCACTTGGGATTTGGGCCAACCCTGAAGCATCCAGTTTCCACAGCCGTGATTGAGGTTCTTTCCATTTAGTTTAATGAGAGTTGGATGAATCTGTAAGGCATTACAGTCCTTTTGGGAAAATCCCAGGGGATCTTTCATCACTACAAAAGCTGAGGACATTGGTTTAATGCTTCCTCCCAAAGTACAGCAGCCCTTACACCAGCGTGTCTCCACTGCTGTTCCTCAGCATTACTGGCTCAGGGAGAAGCAGGCCACCAGGGTGCCACTTTTTATGCTTGAGAGAGATCCAGGATAATGGAAGATGATGTTTATTAGCTTTCTTGTGGATTTAGGTTATCCATGAGCATTAGTGAGATATTCAGCTGTTTGGTTGGGGTACTGTCAACTGTTGTAGCAATGAGCAGGAAGTGAATGGAATGCCTCGCTGATTCCTCCCTTCTTTCAAGCTTCAGCACTCAGAAACATATGAAAGACAGCATCAGACTATCACAGGGTTCAAGACAATTTCAGTGGCTGGATTCTAGCAGTACTTCAATCCTTGCAGGCAAAATTATAGGATTGCCGCCAATGCTAATAATAGTTTCCTGTTTGGGTTGACTTCTTTAATCTTTCCCCTGCTATCGAGGGGAATTACAAAGTGCTAGGAGCATACATGGTATCAGTCATGTATGATAAGATCGATCACTTTTAATAGATCAGCAAAGGCTGTGATGCCTGTCTGTTTCAAATTTGATTTTGTTTTGGTTTGGGTTTTGTAAAAGGTAAAGTCAAGCTGCAATACACTTAGGTCAACATAAAACTAATAAATTCTGTCCATACTTCTAGTTGCTGGGGAGTGTATTTACCATCCAGTTCTCAGACTTAAAGAGACTATAGCCAAATTGTGAGGATGTTGAGTTGCAGCAGTTTGTTTCTCATTCAGCTTTGTCAGAGTGAGGGTTGGAAACCATTAGGAGATGGGAGGATCAGTGAGGGTTATTGATATAGTAAAGCAATGCTGACATTCCCTGCTTTCTCACAATATTTTATGAAGCAAGGAAAATAAAGGGGGTTTGCATCAGTACTGTTTGTATTGACATTTGGGAAGTGGAGAATAGAGAGCTGTAAAATATCTGTGTTCCTCTCTTCATGCTTGTTGAACTTAAAATTGCTTTTCTGAAGGCAAAAGGAACAGCAATAATCAGTGATTCTTTCTCCAAGAAGGTTCAACATTTGCTTCCACCAGACAGATGAACATTAAAGACAGTATATCACAGTCTCCATGTCAATAGGTCTGATGTTCTGAGAACTCCTGTTACAGGGCATGTTGACAAGATATATGGCTTGTAGGCATTAGAGGTCACATCTGTGAGCTGAAGGTAAATGACAACCAATTTGTGACTTACAACTCCAGTTCTCATCATTTTTCATCTACTGCCTCTTTTCCTTACTTTTTCCTGGTTCCCTCATCATGCAGAACTTTCTCCTCTCATTTACACTTCCTAGTTCTCAAGAAAAAAAGAAGAAAAAAAAAATACCTCATGGTTTTGCCATGCTAAGACTTTCACAGAGAATACAGTTACAGATGGAAACAAGAAAGTTAAAGCCTCTGGAAGTTTTTTGCATATAGCTGAAAGGCATAAGACTCCCTGCCAGTGCTAGTCTCTGCTTAGTTCTCCAGGTTATCTGTCTGCTATTGGATACTTATGATGAAAAAGAATATTTCTGTACTTTTCCTATACTTCACACAAAGATTGCTAAGAAGGAGTGAAAAGCTGACATTTTCATAAAGGAAATTGAATACTGATATTTGGTTTTTAGTAACTTCAAGACTAAAGTACAATTTTTTCTTGTCACGTTGGCAGCAGTCATGAGAGTAGAACTAGCTGGTGTTTGGCTCAGGACTAACAGAGCTCCTGTTAGTGGTTGTTCTTTATCCCATAAATGTATTGAGTGTTCCTGCGCTGAACCATGAACTGGGAACCTCATATCCCTGCTCAAGTGTTTCCTAAATGCTACTAGCAATGCTAGTGGTTGAACAAAAAACACTGTTGGAAGGACAGTCAGACAAGAAAAGTGTGTTGCATATAATTCTGCCATGTCAGCGGCAGTCAGCAAAACTGTTCATGACCTTGGATAAGGACCAGCAATTGAGACAAGCCAGGGTAAATCACAGCATTGCCAAGTTCAGAGACAAGCCAAAGGAAATCTTTTTGCAGTGCTGACTTCCAGAAGGTTGTTTCCTGACATGAGCTGGCTCAACTTGGAGGCATGTGAGGCCAAGTAAGTACGTACTAGCCACTTACAGGGGATATGCCTGTCAGAAACCATTTTCATAAAGATATAAAAGGGCTAACAATCAAAATGTAGGCTACATGTTGGCCATAATTAAAATATTTTGAATGCAGAGCAGTTTAATAGTATTTATTTTGGGATGGTATTTGTAACTCTTCAGTAGTAGAATCTGTGGAAGCTATAGCAGAAATACTGGATCCTCGAAGCCATCAGAAGTGAGGTAAATGGCATGAATTTTGCTCTGGGGAAGGATTTCATCTTTTATAAAGTGTCATCTGAACCATGATATGCCTGAATAAATATATCTAGCTTCACTTACCTTGGTGGAATCTCCTAGGACAAGACTGCCAACGTAAGTTATTTATGATTTAGGATGGGTTGAATATTAGCCTCAGCACAAAAGTATTACCTTCCAAGTTTACTGCAAATTGAAGGTGATAGAGACAAAAACTTAAGATTTATTGTTATTTCACCATAACAATAAATTTATTGGCCCATTTTTACCAACTGCCAACTGCATTTCTCATATCCTGTAGTGTTCCTGTATGTAGCCATAACTTTGGCTCTGAAGCTGCATTGGAAAGAAGTATTGATGTGGTCTTTGTTTTCCTCATCTCACCACCTAATGGATCCAGGAGTTTGTGACAAGCCTGATTAGCAACACACAATCTGTCATCTCAAAATAAACAGAAGTTACCTTCTTTTTGATATTTCACCAAATAAGTCCCAATTTTTGCTGTATTGCAAAGTAATATGCTAGTATCAGTGATCAGAAAGTAAGGCAAATATTCAGAGAGATTTCACACTAAAATTTCACACAAAGAATTCACACAAAGAGAATTCACACAGTTTTCTAAGGCAATTTGGGCAAGTCCATATTATGTTGCTGAATTCCTTGGTTATTGAAAACATCATAAGGCAGCACAGGGTTAAGATTCAAATTCTATTAAGTGTTGTAATCTCCAATATAGTCAACTTCTAAGTCATTTTTTTCTCTAGAAGAAGTTAGAAAGTTTTCATCATATGTCCTATGCTGTTTGAAAAGTAATTTCTATCTTACTGTATCTTATCTAGTTTTTTACCATATATAAATTACCATGCTATATTTATGGTGGCTTAAAACTCTGCTGATTTAAAGATGATTCACAGGTGGCTGAGTAAGGCCTTCATACACGATAAAAGCAGTCTGTTTTACGAGTACTACATATTGAGCAAACATAGGAGAAACATGAAAGTAATACAGGAATAGTGCTAAAGATAATTAAAAATTGAAAAGTAGTAAAGATAATAAAATAATAAAAATTACTAATTAGCAAATCAAACAGCACATAATAAAGAGTAAAACAAGTAAATGCAGTGTTCTTACTGCAATGTATGTACAGCCACATGTTTGTACCACACCCTGAAGCACCAAACTGCACTGAAATAAAAATATGATATAAAAATAACAACCTATTTGACAGTCCCCTTTTCATTCCTTAGGAAATATATGATACCGCAACAAAATACAACATCAAGAATCTAGAAGTATATAAAATTTCCCTTGTAAAAAAATAAATGCTTTTCGTTTTAGACTTTTCTTTGTGTTACATATTTAGAAGAAAGCAAACACTATTTTTTTTCCAAGTCTCTGTTACCCTAAGGCTTTTAGTGTAATGCACAGTACTGTTAACCATCAGTGCACATATTCACAAAAGGGAATATTCATTCTGCTGCATGGGCTTCTGTGACAGCCTGTGCAGAACATAAACCTTACCTTAAAATAGGGTTTGAATTATGAAAGATGCCTTTTGCAAGCTTCTATAATGAAGTAAATTTCATACCAGCATATAGAAAAATACATGAAAATTACTATATGATTAGCAATTTCAGACTGACATTGCATTTGAAAATTAGTTACAACTTACTAAAATATCCTTTTCTATGAATCACTGCACTTATCTTTCCTAGGTTAAAGGAATGCTGTCAAAACCACACAATGCTTTTTTCCTGTGTATTAGTAAATCCACCTCAAGACATAATCCCGCAAACATTGTTCAGCATAGTTTTGCTGAAATTAATGGAATTATTTACAACTTAAAGAACTCAAAATGAAGCTTTGCCTCTCTAGAAACATCAGGCAGCAAAGAAAATTAATGAGTCAATTTTGAAAAATTTCATCATTTATGATATCTTTCTGATAACAGAGCCATATATATATATTTTTTCAAACAGCAGACCCAATTTTAAGATTTATCTGTCTTACTGTCATGGGTTCAGCAGCAGCTCTTTTACTTGAAGGTGGTGTTTTCATTCTTGGAACTAGTGGTGCTAAAGAAGGAAAAGGAACTGCTGATAGTGTTGTTGCCAATTGTATTTTGTAATAGAACCAGAGAATAGTTAGGGTTGGAAAGAACCTTAAGGTCATCTAGTTCCAACCCCTGTACCATGGTCATACTAGATCATGTCATCCAAGGCTTTGCCCAGCCTGGCCTTGAACACTGCCAGGGGTGGAGCATTTGCCACTTCTTTGGGCAGCCTGAATTCTTTATCCACTAGGTGTCCATCCATCAAATCTATGTCTCTCCAGGTTAGAGATAAGGGTACCAACCAAGAAAACCCAGAGTTCTACTCTCTACTGAGAGTTCTGCTCTCAGTTTTTCATATACTGAATATTTCACCTAAGATGGTCAGAAGAGACAGTTTGCTGGCTGCCTAGGGGAGTGTCATATCTACAGTATAATTCTGGCATACTCTCTCATTCCATGAATCTCCTTTAACACAAAGTGTGGCCTGATGTGGAAAATTTTCCAGGAATATAGAGTCATGCCTGTCCCACAGTCAGGGATATAATGGGATTCAACATTTTAGCAATCTGTATATTACTTAATTCAACATTTTAGCAATCTGGTGAGCCATAAGAAAGGGAGAAAAGAGAACAATGACGAGATGTGGAAGGTCTCTTTATTCTGCATGAATTCAGACTCCTGCCAAGAGCCATGCCTTTTTATCTTTGGCTTTCTACAAACAGTTATTTTAGGTTGCATCAGGATCAAGACAGTTCAGACTGTTTCTCTAAGGTGGGAATATGGAAAGTATTTGTCTAATGCCTCATGGAAGTATGTTGTGATGAACTTTTCTTCGAGTTTTGTCCTTCTTTGACCTTCTTTCATTTGTGAATAGCTGATTAAAGCATGTTAAGACAGTTTGCTAAGATGAAGTTTCTTATATGAATTTTTGAGAGGGAAATAAAAAGATAAAACACTGGAACATGTTATTTTACATTGGTGTCACAGTCTGTGGCCAGTATGCTGGGTATAGGGCTCTATACATTATTTTATTACCTTGTGGACATTTTACTTGTCAGTGCTAAAATCACTTATCGCAGAATTTCAGTTGAGAGCAGTAAGCTTTCATACTAAATATAATGTCTGTGGAATGTTAATTTGCCAGAAAAGAAAAGAGATCCTGTAATAAGAATATTTTAAAAGAAATCCCTCTACAAGACAAGGTTTTGATCATGCCTAATTTTGCTGTGGACAACTCTTGTCAGTAACGTAACACATCTGCAGAAGTGTTTTTTTGTAGTTGGGTTCTGCCTTAATAAATGAGGCTGAAGGATGACTTATGGCTTCAAGCTTTTTTCTTTTTTCCAACGATATAATTTTGCCTAATGAAAGGACATTACCTCCTCCAGTTGATGTGACCTCTGTTGCTGTTGTAATGTATCTGTGGATACGTTATCACTGCTTCTGCTTCCGTGAATGAACAATTCCAAAGCACCTACAGAAAATTTATTCCCTGATTACTCACCTGCTATTAAAGTGGTTCCAAACAAAGTGAAATAGCAGACACACTGGCTCTTGGAAGCTCATTCCAACTGTAAAAGGAGTAGTAAAGCACAAGCTGCTTTACAGATGCACCATATTTAATTAGATTAGCTTTAATTAGACTGCAGATGCAAAGTTGCATCTGTGTATCACTCCTAGTCTGTTTTAAGGCACTTTCAGCCAATAACAAGCCACTCTCTCATTTACATTCATTTAAATGTGTTAACCTTTTGCTTGCTGGCAGAATCACTGTGGAATAACATATATATAATTTAGAGATTAATGGGTTGTTATTGTCATGTGGCACCATATGCAGAAAGTGAAGTAGTCTAAGGGACAGTCATGCAAGAGAAGAAAAAAGGAAATTGCACTGAAGAATTAATTCACTCTTAAATAAATCTTTCTGAGAATTCCATTTATACTTATTTAAATTCCTTCAAAGTGCTTATTTTCTGAGACAATCTTTGCAAGCACTGGCCTTTATTGGTTGTGCCTCTACCCCTAATGTTTGTTTTTCTTACGATCTTTTCATTTTCATTTCTTCATGCTTCACAGAGCCCATTTTCTTTTTTCTGCCTCTCTGTTTTGAGCTAAGCTGATTTCTGATGAGATGGAGGATTAATTGTTCATTACTGGTGATACATGTTTGAAACAATTGTCGATTAGCTACTGCAAACTTCTTTTTAGGAGAAAGCACAGCTGTCTCTTTAGTCAAGGGCAGAGTACTTGCAAAAGGAATTGGGAACCTGGGATGGGAACCTCATGGGACACAAGCCATCAGGACCATGGTCATTTGTTTCAGCAGACAGACAAGTAATTCCAGAAGTGATTATTTTTCCTATGCTTAGTTATGGTATTCCCTTTTAATTTTTATTTCTCTGTTCTGGCCAAACTTGGTGTTAATCACTTCAAGTTCAGTTGTATCTATATAGTGACTGAAGCAAGAACTCTGCTATGTACTTTTGATTTTAAGATTTGATCATTTTTTCAGCCTCTTTGATCAGTAGCAATGAAATGAATCCAGCGAGAAGAATGGGGTTTAATTAAATGATTTTAATAAGTGGGATGCACTTTTGATCAATAGGTATGCAGTGGTTATTAAATAGCAGTAAGAAAATGTGTGCATACAGAGAAGCTGCTAAGCTTAGCTGTAAATACAGGAGCAAAATATAAAGAGAAAAAGCAGTGAACATCGAGTGGTGTCAATCAGAGGACTGTAGATCAACGTATAGAACTTTTGAGTCAGACCATTTACAGCAGCAAAGTTAAACAAGAATGTCTAATAATTGATTTTCAGAGCTGACATAAGGTTCCATTTCTTTTTCTCTTCCTAATGAACTGAAGAAGCCGGTGACATTTCAGCACTGAGTTTTGAGTGCTCCCT
Source organism: Forpus xanthops (assembly GCA_032466535.1). NCBI lineage: Eukaryota > Metazoa > Chordata > Aves > Psittaciformes > Psittacidae > Forpus > Forpus xanthops. Next base: position 57,316 of record JASSUY010048956.1, read on the forward strand.
CACATGAGTGCTTCACTTAGTGGAGAAAGTCTAGCCTGAACATGCCTGTAGGATCAATCTGAACTGAGTACACTCAGTGTCAGTAGGACACCACAGAAGGAGATGAAGGAAAAGGGTGCTCTTTCTGTGAACTGAGCTCGTACAATTAGATCACATCAGGGATGTAAGGGTCTAGAATGTGCCCGTTTTTCATTTGGGTAGTGTAAGCCAAAACTCACACCTACTGCAGATAATCAAAGGTGGAGTCTGGTACTGAGAGGGGATATTCATTTACTTCTATCATATCCAGGAAAAAGGACTGACATCATAATTTGAGAAAAGCTTGCAGCAGTTACATTGCTGGACTGAAAACTCAGTACAGGTAGGAGTCAAGGGGTCTCAGAGTGATGAAAAGCCTCCCAGGCTGTCTGTCCAGCAGCAAGCCAGATATAGGGGTTTGAAATGGAGGGGTTTCACCTGAAACCATTAGCACATGTCACAGAACAGCAAGCTGGTTCACCTGTCCACTTACATTGGGGAATGAAATTTCCCTCTTCAAAAGGCAGATGCCTACAGCCCTTCTTTTCAGGTAATAGGGGTAGGATTAGAACAAGGCTGGGTCTTCTGATACTACACTGGTAGCACAGCTCTCCATTTTTTATATATTAATTTGAAAGTTGGACTGCTCTTCCAGGAAATAGAGAAACTTAGATTAAATTCCTTCATCAAGCTGGAAGCTTTAATGTATGACAGCACTTGTAACTATCTGAAGCCATGACATTGTGTAGAAAATATTTCAAAGTATAGGTAAAAATGAGAAAGGAGAACACCTTTCTGGTTCCAATACTCAACATTTTGAAATTTTTAGAATAAGTAACAATCACCAAATAGAGAAGTTGATGTAAAGACACTCCTTTTTCATGGCTCCTCCTCTGTCTTAAAGTTTGCCAAGTCATGCATCACCTCTACTTTGTCAGGTTTAAAAAAAATAGGAGTTGAAAGTACTAGATGAGATTTTCAGGGAGAGTTGCTGTCTTACGAGAAACTGATAGTAGTTGCTTTTGCTGATAGCAAGTAAGATCAACAGGACAGAGAAAGCATTGGGACAAAATACCTGTATTAATCCACAGCAGAGGAGAACATTTTTGCTGTCCTTAAGGATGATATGTGTGCTTATAAAGCCATTATTTCCAGGATTCTTTTAGATCAACATCATCTAAACTAAACTGTCAAGTTTGTGTACAGGTGGAACACGCACTCATGGTCTAGTAGAATATAGGGCCTGACTTGAGCTTGTTTAAATTAATTTTTCAGGCTAATTAGCAAAAGACTGAAGCACAACATGAGAAAAAACATATTGCAGGCATGCTAAATTAATAACTTCTTTTAATTGCTAGGCAGGCAAAGTGAGAGGCACAGCAACAGTGAGGAGTATGTTATAATTGTACCTTAAAGACGTAAAGATAAAGGAAACAAGAAACAATGTGCAGGTAGTATGTAGGAAATGTGGATTAAGAGATCAATGCAGTCTGCAGCTTTTTCAGAGTTGAAAAGCTGTATCCGTACATCAACCATATAATTTTGCTGTAGATTTCAATATACTAACATGAAATTCCAGACGTGTCAGTAAGGGTTTCGGTTTTAGTTCCTTCAGCAAGCTGACCACTTTTCCAATAACACAGCTTTCTTAGTCTTTTAGGGGTACCTTTTAATGACTACTAGGAGCAGTTTTAACTTCTTCCAGACCGAACAAAGAATAAGGAAAACTTCAGTACATAGAATTTGCACAAAACATTTTGAAGAGAATTGTGACCTTACCTCGAGAACAAAATTTCAACTTCTATATTTATGGAGATCAGAGAAAAGCCTAGGAGTTCTTGTTCTAAAAAGGATAGTCTTCCTTCTTAGGGAGGACAGCTCCAGATTTGATTAGATCTATTAATGAGGCCAAATGATGCTCTTAGGCTGGTAGCTAATGTAAACTAAACCTATTCATCACTTTGGCAGTGGTTCCTGCAACAAAGCTAATGACCATTACAGCATTTACACTTAGCCAGTCAGGAATGGTGCTTTTTTTGCAAAAAAGCAGTAGTTAGTAATCAATCATCATCATCCTCATCATAATAGTGTTGGTAAATGAGCTTCTGTAAAAGAAGAGCAACATGACTATTAACCTTAACCATACCTTGAAAATAGATTTCTTCCTCCAAGAGCCAATACTGATAGGTGATTGCAGCCTTGATAGATTCTTGCAGAATAAAGGAGGTTGAAATACTGGGCAAGGGCACGACCCAGATTTAGATTTTTTGCTTCAGTCTTTTAAAAGAAAACTGGATGCTTGGAAAGTTAAAGGTCAAAGCCTGCTATTTTTTAAAATAGCAGATGAAAATAGCATTGTGTCTGAGAGACTAGAGTTGTACATGGTCAGTGAATAATCAATTTAATTTATTTTTTCTATATTGGCAGTGCAAATATCTAATAACATACAGATTCCACAAAACTGTATCTTTATAATATCTTCTGACGCACATCATAGTGACAGCCATGTGCTGGTGTACAGAGCAGACAGCTGTAAAAGCTGTTGTCCACATTCATGCCAGTGGTGCTTTCTTGGAAAGTTTGGCTTGGCAGGGAAGGAACACGGGGAGTTACACTGTGTGGTGCTTGTTGAGGCAGACGTAAGGTGTGCTATGGGAACTGGTCTCTCTTTCCATCCCAGCACTTGGATGAGGCTTGGGATAGCTGGGCTGTTGATATCTTCTCCCTTGAAATTTTCAAAGCTGATACCTGACCTGACAAGCAAATATCCTGACCTGGTACAAATATCCTGACAAGCACCTATGCGTAATAGATAGAAGACATGAAAATGCTTTAGTTTGAATGCCTGGGGCAAGCCTGGGACTTTTCCATCCTTCAGCACACATCCCTCAGGCAGTCCAGCAGATTGCACACTGCAGAACAGCTCTCCTGGCTTCTCTGGCCTGCCAGGCATGTCATATACCAGTGCAGCAGAGTCCACACCATTGAGCCCCCAGTCCCTCAAACCAGTGTCACATATGTAATGTTGTGGAGGCATACCCCTGCACAAATGAATCTATACAGAATTTGAGAACCCTTGGGAAAGTGCACACATACAGCCACAGCCAGCCTCGCTTAGTCCCAGCGAGGCAAGCAGAGCCACCCCGAGGTGTAGTAGCACAGCTGCAACTCCTGTACCCTGCTCTTCACTCTGCAGTTGACACATGGTATGAGCCCTTGCCTGAATACGGTGCACTTATCATTCATTGCTGGCCATGCACCACACCAGCATCCACTTGCATCCAGATTTGAGAGGGCACTGGACCAACAAAGTATATCTTGTTGATGATCTCTGTGAACATGCAGTGGCTTGTGCTGGCTGTCCATACCAACAACTGTACAAAAGTATTATAAGGCCACTTTTGGTGTTACAGACACCCAAGAAATAAAGGTTACACACCATGTGGAATATTCCAATTGTAGCCACTAGAGATAGGGAATTTAATCTCGTGCTGAGGGTTCAGCATGAAAGTGCTTCCCATACAACCATTTATGCAAAAAATAGACAAGACTGTGGCTTGAAGAATTATTGAAGATGCCAAACTTTCATTTGGGGCATTCCTATTAAAAGCTGTCACCTAGAATATCAGAGCATGTCATGGTTGAAATCTGTTCTTTTTCTGGGGCTAACTGCTATCCCCTCAGTGATACAGCTCAGGCACTCCTTTTGGTATGCTCCTGGCCAAAGAGAATCATCTGATTTACTGTGCCCTTTGTTTCAAGGCCTGGTCATGTCTATAACCTTGGCCACTGGTGAGTTATTGAGGTGGCAGGCTAGTTGTCTGGGTTCTCTCAAAAAAGATGTTCAGGATCCCAGGATGGTCTTGGTGAGGTGATAGAAGGAGTATTTAGCAAGGGGCATATACAAGGGACTGCTAGGTGATGTGCTTGGACAGACTGGACCTGGTAGTGTACAAGCCCAGTTGATTGTTGTAGGATGATGGTTGGAGAAGCATGCAGCTCTTGTGAGCAGTCAGTTAGACTAAGATGGGCACATACCCACCACACAGGCTTGGGACTTTGTGCTGTAAAGCCTCTCAGACAAAACTGTCTTTTTATTTCATCTGTGTGCAATGTCTAATCCACTGAGGCATTTCTTCTGAGTCGATGCCTTTAGGCACTACCCACACACAAATAAGTGTCTATTAATAATGATAATATTTAATGAAAGAATCTTGTTCAAAGCTATGTCTGTACATTTAAAATAACAGATCAAGTTATGCAGATATTCAGTTGATTTCACTGAGTATGCCCTGTTGCCCAGCAAAAGAAATACGTATTTTTAGGTATATTCCTGTCACAAAAAGAAATACAGCTTCTCATGTGAGAAATTACTGCCTACATAATGCAGTTGGCCTAACATACAGTAAAATTTTAAAAACAAAGCTTTAATTCTAGCTGGAAGAAGATTATTTTTGGTTTGCTCCTTGATTGTTTTATAATTGATTTATCGCTACTACAGCTATGTGGTTAATTTTGGTTTTAATCATTCTGGACATTGAAGTTACAAAAAAGTTACCAAGCCTATTAGAAATTATCCTTTTTCACTCCTTACCATACTGAATTGCTGGGACTCAGGGCACCTCTGGTGTATATTTAGCTCTGGTGTCACACAGGGCATTTGACACTAGTGTTTTACTGTACTGGGGGGGTTCTTTCTGGATGTGACTTTGTGTTACCTCTGAGCACATGGAGCTATGCAGCATACACACATCCCAGGGTGGCACTTTAGGTGTTCCCTCTGGTGAGATCTGAGATTAACACTGCACCCCAGGCTGCTATCTGGTAAGCTTGCTTGCAATGTGCACATAGCATGCTCCAGTACTTAGCTCACTACTCTTGCGGGGAGGATGCGGAGGACCTGCAGCTGACATGAACTTTGCTGCTGGCAAAGACACAGAAGGGGCTTGTGGTCTTGGAAACATGCTTGCAGCAAATGAAGCCCCTGTTGCTTTCAGTGCACTGTACTGGTCAATAACGTAGACCAGTGCTCCCATAGTGTTTTCTATATGTTGCCAACCAAAGTAATTTTATTCTGTATGTATTAATATCTGCATGTCTACAGTTCAAATATGATTACTTACCTCCTTGGTAAGGCACTTTGTGATCTACTGCTGAAATGTGCTATACATGAGCCATTTTTACTTAAGACCTTATAAATAAATATTAGATCTCAGTAAGGAATAAAACTGGTTATTACTTTCAAAGGGAACTTAATGTATTACTCCAATGGTTGTCAATTATTTTAACAAGCCTTTAAACCATAAACCATTGTGCAACAGCATCCTGTGTTAAGTTTGTATATGTTAACAGATCATTGGCTTACAGACAGATACAGTTCCTGTACATTGATCTCGTCAGAAATCACAAATCGGTTTCTTTTTCAAAAGAACTTTACCCCTGCATAATATTTTATTTTAAAATGTGCCAAATAAGCTTTCCCTTCCTTGGCAATGGGGGTTTTACCTAGTTCTGGAACTTAAAACATTCAACATACACTAATGTTTGCCTGATTCTGGTATGTAAGAAATCTGTTTACTGTTTTGAAAATTGAAATATATCGACATTCATATTTGCAGAGCAAACCTTGAAAATATGACACAAATAACATTTCCAAGTGTTCAAAAACTGAGAAGGAAGATAAAACAAAACCAAAGTTCATGAGATCAGCTAAGAAAATCAAATATATGTAGGCATAATTGATTTTTTTCCCATCAATTTCATTACTCTTATGTCTTATTCTTTTGATTTCTGAGTCTGGGGATTGGTAAGACTAGAGTATTTTGTCTCTTTGAAAATTCTAGTTCCAAATCAGAGGTAGTACTTGACTTTTTTACTGGTTCGTTTCTTTTTTTTCCTTCAGACTATCAATCCAAATTTGAAATGCAATATTCTGTATGTGTCACGGGAAAAGTGAAATGTGTTTTAACCAAAAAATGCAAGACAAAAGAAGGCGTCTCAAATCTCTACAGATTTGTTTGTCAGAGTTGAGTATTAACTTCATGGATTGATTTGTCCCTTCTCAGGAAAGTACGTGGCCTCAGCTGGTGTTGGTACATACAGTATTTGGAAAGCCTTCAGCAAACCTGTCCGGCTTCCAGGTCTGGATGGAGGCTCCAGCTTTCTTCATCTTCCCCAGCTGCTTAGTGTGCCCAGTGCTTTCTTTGGCAATTATTTAGAGCCTGAATTCATTTATTTAGTTTTAAAAGCTTATGGCAGCAGATACATGAACCAGTAGGAAACATCAGTCTAAAAATATTATCTACTTGATTTGAGAGCATCTTTCATCAAAGTCTTTCCTTTCCCTGCACTGTTTTCTGTAGAAAGTGGCCAAGAGGTTTTGCCAGAAAGGGGAGGCTGCTTTATTTGTCACACTATCCAGTGCTGCTGTCCTTCGCAGGGAACACGCTGTGCAGCAAGGAGATGGGCTCATGATTCCTTCTCTGAGCCATTGCATAGAGTCATAGAATCATAGAATAGTTAGGGTTAGAAAGGACCTTAAGGTCATCAATTTCCAACCCACCCCCCACCCCCCCCCCGCAATGGGCAGGGACACTCTTCACTAAACCATGTCGCCCAAGGCTCTGTCCGACCTGACCTTGAACACCACCAGGTATGGAGCTTTTACCACTTCCCTGGGCAACCCATTCCAGTGCCTCACCACCCTCACAGTAAAGAACTTCTTCCTTATATCTAACCTGAACTTCCCCTGTTTAAGTTTCAACCTGTTACCCCTTGTCCTATCACTACAGTCCCTGATGAAGATACTGCATGCCAAGTGGGGGAGAAAACGGCTGTATTTGCTGGAGGAAGCGGGAGGCAGGAGACAGGGGCTATGAGAGGGTGAGAGAGGAGCCAGCAGATCCACAAAAGCATGGCATTCCTAGGAAAAGCCGACAGATGCCAGAGACTGCAGGAGGGACCTTTCCAAGGAGCCATGGGGCCACCAAGGAGGCTGTGCAGTGTTGTTTGATGAAACTGAGCCCAAGAGCAGTCCCGACCTGCAGCCTGACACAGCCAGCAAAGGGAAGATCTGTGTTAACTCTCTTTTGCTCATATTCTATTTGATTTTGATTCAGGGGGAATGGGCAGGTTAAAAGAAGAGATAATTTCATTTTAGCATTTATATGGGTGAAACCAAACGTTTGAGCTTGAAGGCCTTTGCAATCTCCTTCCTTCAAGGAGACACCTCAGCAGCTTCACTTCCTCACTTTGGCTGCCTCACCGTCCCGCCTCACCTGGAAACTCCTCTGCCTTGCTTTCTCCCCCATGTGTCTATAGAGACAAGGGGCAGAGGAGCTGATGAGACTGAGCAATGAACAGGTGGGGGAGGGAGAGAGCAAAACATGTTGGAAAGAGGGAGAGAGACAGAGCACCAGAGTCAGAAATAGTTCTGTTCTGCAGAAAAAAAGATATGCTATTGGGTAGATGAGTTCTACCATGACGGATAACCTATCACATGCCCTGAAATGTGAATTAATACAACAATAAACATGAAAATCCTGCAAATTCAAATAGGAGGTATGGGTTTGCCTTCAGGTAAATATTTTAGTCATTTTATGCATTTTGACTTCAGCTTTCCATGTACCCAGTAGGCACATCAGATTCTCAAGCAGCCCAAGCACCTCAGCTAAATTTGTAGCCATAGCTAGAATTACTGCTAAATTTAATGTCAGTTTATTTGCAAAAGCTGGAATGTTCAGTCACACAAAGTTCGCATAATTTTGCTTGATAATATCTAACAGAGAAGCTATAGGCAGAAATATATTCAGTGAGTGAAGCCATCTGATCAGTACACTTTCACAGACTGTTTTGCGTGTGGGGAACTTCCACTGTCAGAACATGCACCTCAGCTCAGTTAAAGCTTCAGTAACTTCCATAAACTATTAATAGAAATAGTCTTATGGAACTGCACATGCTCAAAATATAGAGGGGGAAGGGAAACGTCAGCATGAGAGCATTCATTAAAATACTTTGTAATGGTTCCTTCTAGTGATGGGTCTAAGATAACATCATTGACTTGAACCACATTAAAAAAATCTGTGGTGAATGTAAGAAAGTGAAAATAATATTGTGCAAGCATATTATTAAAGCAAGAGATCATTTGTAACAGTGTTTTGGGTGGAAGTGTAGCAGTAAATGCCTAGAGGCTGCTATTTAAATCATCACTGTTTGTCAGTATGTATTTGTTCGTTTTATCTTCTTCTTTTACAAGTCATTTTACATGTATCAGCATTTCCTTTTCTTTGCATTGATCACCTTTGTATTCCTTATGCTGGGAATAATGGTATATATTATGTAGGTCTTTGCTCTCAGTATATTTTCTTTTTCTTTAAGTAACTCCTAATGAAAGTCAAATTGATTCCCAGGATGTGGCCCCTAGGGAGTTTCTATACAAAAAGTCTGAACATGGCTATATTTGGGGTTTGCTTCCTGAAAAGAAGCTGTAAGTGCAAAAGCTAAGATAAAAATACCGTTTAGTAAACTAAATGTGCTAGTGCTCTCATATTCAGGCTTCCAGAACTTCAGATTGATGCAATGACCTTCACACACAATTATTTGGCAGTTGCCGTTTCCTGTTACACATCATGCCCCCTCCAAAACATAGATTATTAATATTTATCAATTTTGACATGCCATGGGGCTTCTTTGCAGAATAGTATGGAAGCTGCCAATGACTGATAGTCCTTTGCTGTCACAGTTTAAATGGGGCTGCTTTATTGTTTAATTGGGAGTTGTCAGTGGACAGCATTTTTGGCATGGAAGCTTTCACTTTTTAATTCAGCCCTTCTTTTCAGTTCTTCCTTGACCTTCCCTCTCTTTGGCTTCTAAGTTAATAAAGTTTCCTCTGACACTGCACACAGAAAGGGAAGAAAATTATTAGCATAAAGGATTTTATTCTCTTTTACAGACTGTAGCACTTTGATGCTGTTACATGTTTTGTGACTTCCCTCTTACTGTCTTTCCTCTGGAGTCAAATGTCCTCTGAGGCACTTGATAATTTTAGATCATCTAATGGGAATGTCAGTTATAGACTAAAGGCCTGTGCTACTCCAAGCATTTTTTGTAAGGCCAAGTAAGAATATATTTATATAAAGTCATCATTTGTAGCTCTTGCACTGAATAACTCGGTAATACATCCTTTCCTTTGAATCTAGCATATTCAGTGGAACAATACTTAATGACAGATTGAGGCACAAGCTATATTTAGTGCAGTGCAGTAGAAGCTAGTCAGTGGAGTGAAGCAGTTGGTTCTGAAGACCCAGCCTCACACTGCAAACATTGTAGGGGTAATGCTTTGGTTTAGGTTTGCTCCCATGGACCAATCACCTTTTGCAGTTGTAGTAATGTTAGGTGGGCTCTGGGAGGGTATATTCCCATTCAGTCCATTGTGCCCTCCCAGGTCACTGCATAACATGAGTCCAAGCATGGTATACGCTATGGTCTGGAGATATACCTCATAAATGCACTGCTAAGCCTAAACTTATAATGTAAGTGCACCACAGCTGCTGTATTTGTGATGCTACAAATGCATCAAATGACCTGCAGTATGCACATGACCCTGGCTGGCATTAGTAGAAGGAAGCAATGGAGAAGGATGAAAGAGCTCACAACTCCTTAGCTGCAGCATGCCTGACTGATGTTCAGCATGAGTGAAGGATGCAAAATGGGTACCCAAAATGCTTTGATTATCAACACAATCCTAGAGTTTGCTTTTTTCAGGACTCTCCTATTGCTTAGAAGTAAGCCATATATTTAATTTTCTGTATATCCTCCTTTTACAGATAGGCTTCATTCCTGCATTTCTGAGTAAAGTGCTAGAGCATACCCTGTTTGGATTAGATCAATAAGACTAATTCAAGACCTTATTTATTAACTATTCTACTCAGCAGATCCCCTCATACAGAGCCTTGCAGAATTGCTGAATCACATAGCAATTCGTGACAGCTTCTTCAAAATAAGTATTCTGTATTTGCCCACAGCAGCAGAACATAGAAAATAGCACTGAAATACCAGAAAATTTAAACACATATTAATTATCCTTAAACCAATAGCTTTTCCTTGATCACATAAGTGAGTATTGCTTGATTCAAAGCACCCCCTTGTGCAAACAATGGGTAAGACAAGTTGTGAAAGGAACTTCTGCCTCCCTGTCACCTTGGTGACTTGGTCAGGATCTGCTGTCGGGATCACCCACGCTGCTTCATTTGCCACAGAGGTCTTTTGTTCAGCGATTCGTGTCAAAGACCTCCTGAGGTTTCAAACTGCGCTACTGAACCTAATCAAACTGTTTTAATATGGATGGAGGTAGTCTTCAAACTGTAGATTCCCTTTGTTGTGTGCTAAAACACTGAAAAAATGAAATTCCTTGAAAATCTTGCAGAAGTGTGGGTAAAGTCCAATTGGAATTAACTAATGTGCATCTCCAAAGTGAGCCACTGTGCAGAACCAAGAAAGTTCATATATTGTTGGTAAAGTTTTTATAGATATTCACAGTTGGTTAAAGGCTGCACAATTAAAGGCCGTAGATGTAAGTCTTCTGAAGTGACTAGTGACTTTAGTCATTTCATTCTGGCCTGTCCACCTTGAGATGACTTTACAGAAAACAAATATTAAAAACTTACCTGTTTCTGGAATTCAAGCTCCTCTGGTGGCATTGTGAACTGGGGAACACAGATATGAAAACTCTCAAAGTCTTCAGTCATTTTGGAAAATCCTGTCTGTGTTATGTAAAATTAATAACATTTCAAATTAGGTAATACTTTTAAAAGGAAACAAACACTGCTTCAAAGCCAGTGATAACTGTATGTTTCACTTGTCTTCAATCTAAGAATTACATCCACTGTGTGGGCAATCTGTCAAAGGTAGTGTTCGATGAGCCGTCTCCTTGATAGAGATAGTGTGCTTTTATTGGGGAAAAAAAATCCATCCTTTTTTTCTTTTTCTGACTTACATGTTTACTTTGACTTGGAAATGTCCAGACTTTGGGTTACTCAATTTTTTTTTTCCTAAATTGCTTATGCTTTTTTAATAAAAAGGGAAGGATATTTGTTCTGAAGAGATAAATAAGGAATTCTGCATAATTCTTGGTGTCTCAGATATTAATTTGATAATCATTTAATTGCATCACAAGAGCTATTGGATGAAATTAAATTGCAAACAGATGAGAGTAGACAATGCATTATAAAGAAGAAGCTGAGGTATCTGCATGCATTTCAAATGCTCCCCAAGGCACCCTACATTGTTCATGCTCCAGAGAACTGAGGCAGCAGTGCCAGAATACCACTTCTCACCACAGTTTCAGCAAAAAGACACCTGACTTCACTACCTACACAAGCTTTTCATCCATAGGATGCATATGTATATATCCTATTAAACACCCACATTCCCTGTCTCCTCAATTCCTTGTTTCTCCCGAGTTTACCCACATTTGGTATGTCCCTCCTCTCTTTCCTCCCACGGTGCCATCCTGCTGGCAGAACCCTTTTTTGTATTCTTGCTGCTCCCCCTATGTGCTGGCATCATGGCAGCATTCAAGTGCTGCTGACAAGGCAGCAAGCCGAATACCTGATAAATTTGGGCAGCAGCATTCATTTCTTATCAAGGTAACTCCTGTTCAGATATGAAGTACAGTGTTACTTGTAGGAGAGTCACTTGTGCTACAACTTACCATGTAAGCTTTGAAGACAAAACAAAATCATTAATACATGAAATAGAGATTTTGAGTTGTGGTAAGTGAAGATCTAATGCAACTTTAACTGCAGAGTTGCTGCTGCTGACTCCATAAAATGCATCCCATAAACAGCTGCTAATCTGTTCCCTGTTTATCTTTTAACATTCATTTGTTTAGTAATCAGTTCTCATTTGTTCTACATATGGTACAGCTTCCCTCTTACAGCAGCTGCACTTAATGAACATTTGGAAGAACAAAAGTATTGCAAAAATTATTGTTTAAATATTCTCCTGCATTATTTTTGTATCTGTCACCAAGGACTTTTGAATAAAAGATAGAAAAAAATGGTCATTAATTTTAGAGTAAGGAAGGCGTAGGTACTTCTCTTGAACTGATAGTTCGTCGTGGAAGTTCCTGTGACCATGCTTCACACTCAGCTTATCTCCTTTTTGCAATTAATTTTCTCTGTTTATTCCCTTCTGTGATTCATTGATGTCAACATGTCAAATTTGATTCACTCTTTGTTTTTGCTCCGTATGATATTTGAGACCTTCAGGTAATGCAGTGAGAGCATCTTGCAGACCTGATAAATGAGTGCATCTGGAGAGTTTTAGAAAATGGTCACAAGGTCTGAAGGTTTGTTAGGTGCTCTAGTTAAATGGGAGGATCAGTGGTCGTTTAAGCTGGTTTGTGTGAAGATAATTCCTTTATGGAGTATTTGTGTGTAACTGTTGTTGTAATTCCTTTTGTTTCCAAAAATTCTGATCTTTAATGAGGACATTTTATGATAGCAAGTGCTCATTGTTACTTATTCATGCTTCAGCCATGCCCAGCATCCTGAACTGAATAAATAAATGGAACATGCGCTTTTCTTTATAGGAAAGTATAGCTAAAACTGTAGCTATTTTACTGAAACTTTGCTAGTGTTGGGGCACAATGATGAATAGTGCAAATGCCCTTGGATTGGACAGTCCTTTGTCCTTGATCAGTCTTTAATGATGACTTTGACGTGCATCTGTTGTGAGGAGTCTGCAAGTCTCTCAGATACAACAGTGGGCAGAAGAGAAGGACTGGTCATTAAAACTGACTGCTTAGATCAGATGCCATTCTAGAAAAGGGAAATTGCAAGTCAGTTCCACCCAGTTCAGCCACAATGGCAGGTAGATTGGTGAGATGGTGAAAGATGTGAATAATTGGCTAGATGTGCTGAGCATTTTACAGATTTGCAGCGTCCAAAATTGGTTTCAGGTGGTTGATTAATCAAAATACCTGCAAGTGAATTTGATGTGTGTCACCAGGCATGTAAATAGATGTGTTAAATGGGCATTGTGTGTACAAATGCTCAGTTGGGAGAATTATGATGGAATATTTTAGAAAGGTATTTCTGCGAGGCATTCTCATTGAAAAAGGCCTGACTGTAAGAGAAATGTGCTTGTTTCTTATTCTAACCCTACTAACAGTTTACCACCTTTTTGTGTGTGTTTCTCTTTCTCTTCCAGTGCCACCTTGGGCCTTAATAGCCATAGCCATAGTTGCAGTCCTATTAATCCTTACCTGCTGCTTTTGTCTCTGTAAGAAATGCTTGTTCAAAAAGAAGAACAAGAAGAAGGGAAAGGAGAAGGGAGGAAAGAATGCTATTAACATGAAAGATGTTAAAGATTTAGGGAAAACCATGAAAGACCAGGTAAAGTATCTCTCCTTTTCTTGAACTTTTTGAGTTGCATTTAAAGGTTTCTGTTCGCTGTGTTTAGAAAAAGTTCTTTGTGCTACCTCAGTAGTAGCTCCATGAAGAGAGAGCTGATTGGCTGCATCTTCTCAATCTTGTGGTATCACAAAAGATGAATCTGGGTGTGGTATCACTCATAAAGCAATCAGCGACTTTCCCTGATCTGCTAAAAATAAAATGAACAGGCATATAATGACTCATCTGGAAGGATCAAATTTATTGAGAGTATCTTAGTTGTCCCAAAAATGACAGGTTTCACTTTCCTGTTCCAAGAACTTGACCAGGGCCTAGTACAATGTTTGTATATTTTTCTAGCAGTATTTCTGAGCTTACACGATAAAAAAAAAAACCGCTCTGAACTCTAAATCTCTCTTTACACAAAAGCAGAAGCTCTTCAGAGAAAGAAACAGTATAGAATTAAAAATGAGAAGTGTAGAAACAAGGGAAAACAACCAAAAAAGGAAGAGCACAGGGGCATTCAACACAATGATGTTGGGAGAATTCATTTTGTACTAGAGAGGAGGAGATTAAAGATACTGGCAGCTGTAGGTCAACTGGGTAACTTGGAGGAAAAGATTAGCATAATGCCCTTTGAGCAGCATCATTTTTGTAAAGGCAGAAAACCTTGTCCTTCAGACCTGCTTCATTCAAGAGAAAGAAGGCTGCAGGACCTGATTTTCAGGGCAATAAACTTGGTTAATATGTTCCTGAAAGAAAATAAAGCTTTTTTAACCAGGTTTTAGTATTGTTCTTCCTGGAGCAAACTGTTGGGAATAAGTAGGAGCATAGCAAAATAAATGTGAAGTATCTATGTGTCCTCACTGCATTGCCAGATTTCTTAAGGTAAGAAGAGAAAAGGCCATGTTTTTCAAACCAAAGGTGCTGAAGAAATTTAGAGGATTGCTTTGCAAAACCTCCTCAGTAGGAGCCAGTAAGTGTAAAGATATTGCATGATCAAGTCTCTAGTCCCCAGACCCCTGATGAGGTTGAGCCAGAGCAGTCCAGGAGTGCTTATCCAGTCACAGAGAAAGGATAAAGCATGATCAGGAATAAGCAGTTCCTTCCACAAGTTGGGATGTGGGGTAGAAGAAAGCTGGGCTGAAGGCAAGTTGATTAGAACTACAAGCCAAAGCTGGGAACCCAAGGAGTAAGGCCAGCTGATCAAGATTCAAGAAGAGAAACCTAGAGCACAATAGTTAAGAGGCACATGGAGCAGTTTAGAGCAGGTGGTGAGATGTTGCTGTACACTGATGGAACAGCCACCAGTCTGGTTCATCAGCCAGACTTCAGAGCTCTGGAACAAGTTTGCATGCTTTTTCAGGCATGTAAGATGTCATAGGGGAAGAGCAAAATCAGGAGAGTGGATGGGGAAGCCTTAAAAGTCTGATGACTATCTGCAGCTGGACCATATGAGCCTGAAAGGAGCTCGGATAAGAGGTAGAAATTAATGGATAAGCTTCAAAGGTACACAGTCATCAGAGCTATTTCCAGTTTCCATTATCAGACATGAGGTGAGGTTTTGTTGTTCTTGCTCAGTAGACAGTGTGGAAAGAAAATACCTGAAGATGCAGTTGTTTTGTTCCTGTTTATGCTACTGAATTGCAGTAGCTACTACTACAATGTCAATTCATTAGACAATTGTTAACTTTTCTAGTCTATACACTACACCAATAAAATAAACCTTGGCACCATTCATTATTTTCAAGGTATACATCAACAATTTATAGAGACCACTGTATATACTGTCATGTGAGTGATGAAGGAAAGAGTGAGGATTGATCTAACGCAGTCGGTTTTGGTTCTCAGACCACAAGTACACATGGCATGCTTACAGCTATTTTCCCCTCAGCAATGCATGGAAAATCAGATCATCATTTGTTGGGTTACCCTGGGCTACTCTTAGCCAACTCCTCCCACTGAACTAAGAGTAATTTGGAAGAACTGTTTTATTTTGTTAATGGAAAGATTATGGAGAGATGGTTTTTTGCATTTTACCTGTGATAACAAACCTAATACTTTGTTATAGAGCAAATAATGTGCAATTTGGTGATTGGTATTTATGTGGAATTTGTTCCATATCATGAAGGCTGTTGTTGTATTTATAATATATTATTAAGTGTTTTTACTTATATTCATTAGGACCTGGATAAATGGCCATGGGAAATATTCTAGGCAAATAAGTATTTAAAATGCCAAATTGCATTATGTAATTAATATTGAGTTTAATTTCTACTTTTTTCATGGGAACGTTTGATAAAAATATGAATCATGTGTCTCTTGCCTGCAAGAAGGTCCATCTTTGAAATATTGCACATATAGATATTTAATATAATTCCATTCAAAATTTTTAAACATACTTTTGTATAATAGTTTGGATTTTACTGATATGTTTTGCTTTGCAAAGTTGCACTGGGTTCAGCAGTAGCAGTCATTCTTCTCCTTCTTAGTAGCTGGTGCAATGCTGTGGTTTCGACTTTCGGCCTGGGAACAGCACTGATAACACCGATGTTTTTAGCTGCTTTTTGGTTTTAGCTGTTTTTAGGTTAAACCTAAGGAGGGTAGATTCTCAGTTGATGTAAATCACAGACCTTTAATAAGTGGATGGATCACCAACTCTACTGCCGAGCTTCCTCTTCACTGTCTGGGATTTCAAAACCAGGCTACTTAAATTGGCCTCTTAAGTTCATACATAAGAGTCTGATAGCGTACAGATTTAAAGTCTTTGGTATTCAGTAAGTTTTATCAACTCCATTACTAATTTGTGAAATTCTTTTTTTTTTCTCTATGACTGCTTATTCGAACAGTTAAATCTTGAATTATCAGTGCAAATTTTAATATACCTCGCTGAACTCAATGCAATGCTAAATGTAGAATATTTCAGTTAGGTGAATTGAATGACTTTAGAGGTTTTGGCATAAAATAGAAAGGGGAATAACAAGAATGCCTTTTTGCTCTTTAAAGAGATAAATTTTAAAGTTATAAACAAAAATGTAATGGAATATCAAGATGTCTCTCTAATTCCATTATAAAGGGCAACATAGCAAAGATCTAAAATGTTATCAAAACCCCCATAGGGTTAGTTATTATTAGGCCTAAACCTGCAAGTGCTAATTATCTTCTGCCTTCATCTGAGTGTGTATAACAGGTGATAGGCACTAGGCATCTTGCAAGGCACACAAAACTTGAAAAGGAATAGCATTTGGTAAATTGAAAGGATCAGCTTCTGGAAATGTAATTTCCATCTTAGTCTGGTTTTGTTCCTTAAAAAGAACTTCTGACCTACATGTATTAATGCTGACATTGACATCCATGCCAAATCATTATAGATCCATATAACTTGACACAGTTAAAGATCCTTTTGATATAGAAACTCAGTTCAACAGTCATACGTGATAGCTGGATATTACAGGAAGTGGAGTAAAATTTTGTTCTCTGTTAGAATATTTGTGTTTCAACATGTCCAATTTCCTGAATACAACTTCAAATGAAAAACTGCTTATGAAATAATACGGATAACGAGCAAATGCAGTTGAGACAAAGTGGGAGATGAGTTGAAAATAAGATTAGATTTTAAGTCTTGAAATCCATTCCTATTGCAGGCAATGCTTACTTTTTCAGGTATAGTATACATCTCCAAGGGCCACTGGGAGGTTTAGATTACTTCTAGGGGAGGCAAATTGTTAATTAATGCATTACTGTAAAAGGTCATTTCTCCATGGTTTTTACTAATGTTTGTGTGTGGATGTTTTAATTTTTATTTCTCCCTTCTATGTCCTCCTTGTCTATGTTGTGTCTCATGACTATTCTGGATTGTCACTTGCGGTAGGTTTATTTTGCTCTTTGAACACAACTAGTCTAAAGCTCTGATATATATAGTCTTCTGACAGCTCTGGCTCCTTAGTTGAGATTTATATGTAGTAGCTTTGATACACACATCAAGAGGCTGAACTAAATTGATTTGGGGTTTTTTTGGTTGGGTATGTATTTGGGGGGAGGCTAGAGAAAGGCAGGAGAAAACAAGTTGTCATTCTTTCTGTAGTTAAAGTAGTAAATCAAACTGTACTAGAAAGCTCAAGTTTAAAACTGATAGGTACATAAAAATAACTTGCTCATTTTATTTCTCTTTTGTATAAATGTCACCGTATCAAAAGTAGAGAAAAGCAGTGTGTATTTTTAATGTCTTAGTTTCTGAGAGTTATTAAAATGATTGGTACTTCATGAAACTTGTGGGCTCTTGCATCATCTCAGTACAGTGCCATGCTTTAAGTTCTTAGTGCTCCACACCAAATTCTTTTAAATGGTCTTGCTCCAGATTTCTATTGGTGCAACTGAATGACAACTAGCACCAGTGTTTTTATGAGATCTTCCCATCACAGAAGATTTTTTGGATCTGAACTTCAGGCATTGGTAAAGCAAAATTTTTGCTTAAGGGTCAGGAAAGGAAAGGAATAGACATGGTTATTTCAGCCACGAACAGTGGCATTGAAAACTTACTAAAATTTAGCCCTGTTGTTTGGAAAATAATTGTTGTGGTGATCTGAACATTTTATTAGCTCACAGAGCATCTGTGGAGAAGGAGATTTTTTTAGCTCAGTCCTTTCTCATTGCATCATGCTAACACAGTATCACTAGTGGAAGATTTTTGGCTTACAATGAATGTGTCTGTTAAATGAAACAGGAAATTTGGGATCGGGTATATGTACTACACCCTCGAATGAGGAGTATATTCCTGGTTCTGCTACTAACTCCAATCAGCCACCTGACTTCTCTGTTTGATTTTCCTATATATAGGCTTTCCTTTTGCATCAGGGTTATGGGCTAACTTAACAAGAATATTCTGATTAATGTTCATCTGTTAATAGCTGAACCCAGGACAGGTGCTATAAAGCAACATGATATTGACAGCTGCAGTTGCACCCAACCAAACTTCAGCATATAAGAGTTTTCTTAGACTATTTCGCATTATGATTTTAGCTATTGAACAGTGAACACTCTTGCCCTCGTAGACATAAAATAGTGAAGGAGCAAGTTTTTTAATGTCAGGTGCCCTGAAATATTTCAAAGTAGTATGTGTTCACCTGGCAGAATTAAGACAATAGCCAAAATGAAGTCAGTAAAATCCACACTGACATTCAGAGAGCCTGGATTTTCCTTGTAGAACCCAAACCTTTATTGCCAGAAATAATCCAAGAGGATCTTTTTGAGAGACAGGAGCTCAGTTGCTGGCAGTGGTCTTTTTTATGCAATGTTTGCTCATGTGCTTGATTGTTTTCCCAGTTGAATTTTACATAGAGAATAGTGAGTGTATTTATTCTGCAGTGCCACCTGTCTTGGTCATTGCATACCAACTCCTATTTGTTGGCATCTTCAGCCCGTGGTGGCATTAATGCTCACCATGGCTTATCCACAGTGCAGTGAGGTCCTAGTTCACACTCAGAAAGACACCACATGCTGCAGGGCCATTGAAGTGTAGAAAATTAGTCAGGAAAAATAGGGGCATGTCTTTCTTATACTGTGGCAATCAAAATGGATTGACTTGAGTCCTATCGGTACATTTATTCAGTGTCAGGCTTGACCAGTCATCCTGCTTTTTTCATCTGCCTCAAAAGACAACTGTGCAGGGTGCATAAAACTTCCTGAAAAATGTGAAAATAAGATGTTTATGAGGATACAATATTACAGATGAGTGTTTCTGTTCTGCAGGGTTTTCCACAACACTCTTTTGTTACTTTGATTTATGTTAGATTTCAGAACTCTGAAAATATGGAAGCAACAGCTGTGAGACATAAACCGGGTCTTATTTGCATTTCTGTCTGTTCCTCTCAGTCACACCCAAGAAGACAAAAGAGCTTGCTTCGCATGCTTCCTGAGTTTTTCTCCTCCTTTTAAAAAAACACTTTTCCTGTCAAATTCATTTGTTACTCTTATTATGACCTATTGTACCATTAGGATGATATGAAGATACAGATCCTACTCGTTTTCTTACGTCTTGTTTTCTGTACTGAAGGTCTTGCCACTGGAAGCTTCCACTGTCAAGGATGTTTGTTGTCATAGAATAATAGAATGGTTTTGATTGGAAGGAACCTTAAAGATCACCCAGTTCCAATCCCTGTGCCATGGGCAGGGACATCTTCCCTAGCCCAGGTTGTTCCAAGCCCTGTCCAGCCTGGCCTTGAGCACTTCCAGGGAGGCAGCCACAGCTTCTCTGAGCAACCCATGCCAGTACTTTACCACCCTCACAGAGGAAAACTTCTTCTAATATCTAATCTAAATCTACCCTCTTTCAGTTTTCACTCTTTACAACCATTCCCTATTGTCCTGTCACTTCATGCACTTGTAAAAAGCCCCTCTCCAGATTTCCTGTAGTAGCCTTTAGAAAGGCAACTATGTGTCCCTGGAGCCTTCTCCAGGCTGAACACCCCCAGCTCTCTCAGACTGTCTCCATAGGAGAGGTACTCCAGTGCCCTGATCGTCTTTGTGGCCATCCTTAGGACCTACTCCAACAGATCCATGTCATAAAATCATAGAATCATAGAATAGTTAGGGATGGAAAGATCATCTAATTCCAATCCCCCTGCCATGGGCAGGGACACCTCCCACTAAACCATATCGCCCAAGTCTCTGTCCAACCCGGCCTTGAACACCACCAGCAATGGAGCATTCACAACTTCCCTGGGCAACCCATTCCAGTGCCTC